>SKCR01015799.1:0-120053 GCA_019454045.1 Zanthoxylum bungeanum
GGTTCAACACCTACATAGGATAGGTAGGTCTCAGCCTTTGAATCTTCCCTGTGAAAATATATCTCATTATTGGCTGACAGTGGACGCGATGTCATTGAACTGTACTGCCGTTCATGTAAATGGAGAATATATATCACACAGATATTTTACCTACACATCTGAGTTCTCATTATTATGTTCATTTTGGCCATGAACATCTGTCTGGTTCTGCAAGAGTTTCAAAGAATTATGCCCCGTACAATTCCCTTTGAAGCGGCCCACTTCTCTCTCACATAGGTGATTCTTATTTAGAGTAGGTCGTAATACTCTGCTTCGGATTCCCGATGCCTAAGAATAATTATAAGCTTTTGCTTAACCTCTATCCATACGAGCATCACTGTTCATTCACCATAGGAATGGACTATACGGTAACCCCCACAGTGATCAATTATGTCTTTTACGAGTAGGTTGTCCCATTGAACCTAGACCTTGGGATCTCCAGTCAACAAGGTTGGGTTTCCTTCATATAAACATTATCTAATGGGCTTTAGTCCCTTCCCCTCTATGATTTCAAAAAACTCTCTATTTAACCCTTTAGTTAGCGGATCGCAATGTTATCATTTGACTTTACATAGTCAATCGAAATAACTTCAGTAGAGAGTAATTGTCTAACAGTATTGTTTCTACGACGAATATGTCTAGACTTACCATATACATATTGTTATGTGCCCTTCCAATTGCAGATTGACTATCGCAATGAATGCAAATTGCTGGCACTGCTTAGGCCAACTTGGATATCCTCTAGAAAATTTCGACTACAGCTGGATATCTATGATAGTGCAACCCATAATTACGACTAAAACGAAAAAAGTACCTAAGTACTCTCACTATTGCTTTCCGTGATAAACCCTTGGATTACTCGTATATCTGCTGAGCTTGTTTAGTAGGCTATATCAGGCCTTGTACAACTCGATAGATACATCAAATCCTGATCACTCTAGAGTATTCTACTTGAGATATACCCTCTCCCCTATTCTTCGATAGGTGTAGACTCACATCTAAAGGAGTTCTAGCCACAGCAGAATCATCATTGTTGAATTTACCAAGAATTTTGTCCATATAGTGCGACTGATCAAGACTAAGTCCATCTGGACTTCTCGAGATCTTTATTCCCAGAATGACATCTGCTAGACCATGTCTTTCATGTCAAACTTGGTTCATCATATTCTTGGTAGATTTCACCATTTTAACATTACTCGCGACAATCAGTATGTCATCAACGTAGAGACATAAAATGACATAAGCCAACTTCTGTCTCTCTGACATAAATGCATTTATCACATTCATTGATTTGAAACCATTTGACAACATGGTGTCATCAAACTTTTTATGCCACTGTTTCAGGCTTGTTTCATCCATACAAGGATTTAACTAACTTACAGACTTTTTTCTTGTCCTGGAGCTATAAAGCCTTCAGGTTGTTCCATGTAGATTTCTTCATCTAAATCTCCATTCAGAAAGGCTTTTTCACATCCATCTGATGTACCTCAAGATTGCGCAAAGCTGCAATCGCTACTATCATCCTTATGGAATATCTCGTTACAGGAGAATAAGTATCAAAGTAATCAAGACCTTCACGTTGTCTGTAACCTTTAATTACAAGTCTTGCTTTGTACTTGTCAATTGATCCATCTGCCTTTATTTTCTTTTTGAAAATCCACTTGGACCCTAAAGGTTTACATCCTTGAGGAAGATTCACTAACTCCCATGTGTGATTTGTAAGATGGATTCAATTTCACTATTGATGGCATCTTTCCACAATGCACCATCAGCTGACCTTACAACTTCGTTATAGCTTTGAGGATCATTTTCTAGCAAAAATGTCTGAAAATCTGGACAAATGATTTTTATGTTCTAGCTCTTTTGCTACGTCTTGGTTCAAGTTAAACAACTGTTGATCCTCTGGAACATTTATTTGTTCTCGGTCCTGACTATCTTCAATGATAGTCTCATGTGCCCATTTGTGCACATTTGAATTCGAATTAGTTTTACAAGGAAAAACGTATTCAAAAAAGGATCCATTCCTCGACTCCATTATCGTATTCTTGTGAATATCTGGTATATTAGACTCATGCACAAGAAATCGATAAGCATTACTGATATGTGCATATCCTATGAAAATGCAATCAACAGTTTTTGGTCCTATCTTCACCTTTTTAGGTGGAGGAATAACGACTTTGGCAAGACACCCCCACACTCGGAGGAATTTATAGGAAGGTATTATTCCTTTCCACATTTCATAAGGAGTTTTCCTTGCTACTTTCCGTGGTACCTTATTTAAAAGGTAATTAGCTGATAAGACAGCTTCTCCCCACATATTCTGAGGTAAGCCAGAGCTGATTAACATAGCGTTCATCATCTCTTTCAAGGTACGATTCTTCCATTCCGCAATCTTATTGGATTGAGGTGAATAAGGAGCTGTGGTTTGCGGTATGATTCCATTTTGTTCACAAAGTGATTCAAAAGGGAAAACATACTCACCACCACGATCACTTCTTAACTCCTTAATTCTTTTATTCAGTTGGTTCTCAACTTCATTTTTATAGAGAACAAATTTCTATATAGCTTTGTCTTGCTTTCATTAAATACACATAGCAAAATCTTATGCAATCATCAATAAAGGTAATAAAATATTTATTACCGCCTCTCGATTGTATTGAATTAAAATCACACATCGGTATGAATTAGATCAAGTGGTTCAGAGTTTCTTTCAATACTATGAAAAGATGATCTTGTTAGTTTTGCCTCAACACAAGTATCACACTTATTTTTGTTATCAATTTTAAAATTGGGAATGTGATTCATGTTAATTAATTTCCGCGATGAATTAAAATTAACATGTCCTAATCTACCTTGCCTCATATTAGAGTACTCAACAATATAAGCAGAAGAACTAGCTTTATTGATATTCTTGGGTTTAACAACCATACATTGAGCTTAAAAAGCCCATCAGTTACATACCCTTTTACCACATACATCCCATTTTTAGTCAAAACTACTTTATCAGACTCGAACACCATCCGGAATCCATGCTTGTTCAGAAGCGATCCAGACACAAGATTCTTCCGTATTTCAGGTACATACACAGAACATTGTTCAAAGTCAACTCTTCCCCGAGGTCATCTTCAAAATCACCTTTCCTTGACCTTCAATCTTAGATGTTGCTGAATTTCCCATATATATATTTTCCCCATTACCAGCAGGTTCAAATGAAGAAAACATGCTCTTGTCCGAACACACATGTCGAGTGGCACCAGTGTCAATCCGCCACTCCCTTGGGTTAGAACCCACCAGATTCACCTTAGAAACAACAGTAGATAGGTTAATGTCTGAAACATCTTGAGTCATGTTCTCCAGCACATTAGCCTCTTGTTTCTTTTTCTTCTTCGGCAGTCTGCACTCAGAAGACTTGTGACCCATTTTGTCACAGTTGAAGCATCTTCCTTGAAATTTCGATTTCTTGGAAACTCCTCCTTTAGGGCCCATCTTTGACCCTTTGTTCTTGAGGTTCTTGTTCTTATGGCCATGTTCAACAACATTTGCCTTGGCCTCATGAGATATTCCTCTCTTGTCAGATACTCGGTTATCTTCCTCAATTCGGAGCTTAAGAACCAAGTCTTCAATGCTCATTTCTTTTCACTTATGCTTCAGATAATTCTTGAAATCTTTCCAACCATGTGGTAGTTTCTCAATTATCGAGGCTACTTGGAAGGTTTCACTTAAACTCATCCCCTCAGCATGAATTTCTGCTAGAATAATCTGCAGTCCTTGTACTTGGCTCAACACAGTTTTGGAATCAACCATCTTAAAATCTAGGAATCGGCCTACGAAAAATTCTTAGTACCGGGAATCCTCAGTTTTATATTTCCGATCTAAAGATTCCCAAAGCCCTTTTGCTGTTTTCATTCCGGCGTACACATTGTACAAGGAATCACTTAGCCCATTCAGCACATAATTCCTACATAGGAATTCCGAATGTTTCGAAGCATTGATCGCACTGATCACTTGAATATCAGTCTCACCCTCTTTGGGTACAAGAGCATCTTCCTTTAGAAACCTCGCAAGGTTCAACGTGGTCAGGTAGAAAAATATTTTCTGTTGCCACCGTTTAAATTCTGTGAGCCTTGGAGCACCATGGAAGGGAGAAAAAAAAAAGTTTTGTTCTTCGTCGCATCGCTCAACCGATCATTGTGAGTATTCCGCAACTTCTTTGATGTATTCACATGTATGTTTTATGCTTGATATTGATCCTCGGGACCGTAGATTTTCCAAACACCCAGAGCGTTGTCATCCATATCCTTCCATTTTGCATCAGTCATTTCATCTGGTCTCTCTCTAATTACCGCTAAGCGATTATTTTTTCTCAAGATTGCATTTATTTTAAGTTTCTATAGGGAATATTTGATCATGTTGAACTTCTCAATTTCGTACTTTTCTACCATGTTTCCGATGACGATCAACTTCTCAATTGAATCGATTTTTTACTATTTCACCGTGAACATGACCATATACAATACCTTATACATGACTAGTATAGTATACGTGAATAGTACCATATACGTGAATAGTATTGTATATGCGATTAGTGCCGTATACATGAATATTATTATATCGTATATGTGAACGGTCTCTATAAATAGCTCTATGAACAGTAACCCTGAACCTGAAGCCCCGATACCACTGTTAGGGGATCGTGGGCTGAAGCTGGCAGGCAAGTAAAGTGAAATTGAGAACAATTGTTAGTTTATGAGGCTTTGCCAACCATATAACAATACAATAATATTATGAGGTCTAACCTACCATGAATATTAACAATAAAAATAAAGCAAAGAGACATAGATAACGTGTAAAATCCTCAATGTGAGAGGAAAACATCTACGGATAAAAGTAGAAGGATTTCACTATAATAGAAAGAATTTTACAACCTCTCTTAAAAGATAATTAGTGCACAATCATACATTCTCTAAAAATATGAGAATTACAATTCTCTCACAAACTCTTAGAAGAAACAATATTTTTATCTCTTAGACTATAGAGGATTTGGTTGAGAATGGAATGCAAAAAAAAAAATGAAATGAAGCATCTATTTATAGACATTAGATTCACTATGCAAATAGTAAATTTTAATTTTTTATGATTTTCTTTTTAGGCATGTGGACACCCACATAATTAATATATTTTTTTAATATAAAATTATTATACTGTCGGTGGCTGCCATATTTCTTTGACTTTTAACACTATGTAGCTCAAGTTCAAGTAGTGAGTATTTTGTGGGCTATTTGGAATGCGAGGAATTATTTTTTGTTCAAAGGCAAGAGGTTGAATCAGATGGAAGTATTGGCTAAAGCAGAGGTAGTCGTTGTATCATATCAGCTTTCGGTGAGGGAAGGCTGTGAGACTTCTGGGCAGAGGGCTGATGAATTGAGCAGATAGGCTCCACCTCCGCAGCATTGGATAAAAATTAATGTTGATTCGGCTATTTGTAGTCAATCTCATGCTGCTGGTTTAGGTGTGGTCGCTCGAGATCATGATGGTTGTGTGGTTGGTTGCTGCTGCTGGAAAAGTCTTGCGTTTTCATGGCTGGGGATGCTGAGTATGCTGAAGCGTTGGCAGTGGAGTTTGGATTAGCAGTTACAAGAAGAAATAGCTTTACCAATGTTATCATTGAATCGGATGCGGAAAATGTAATCAATTTAATGAGCGGAAATATTCAAAGCACAAAGGAAATATGTTGGATCATCTCCGAAATTTTATAAGGTTTCAGTTTAGACCAAGAGTTAATGTTGCTCAAACCATGTGTAAGAATATGATTTCAGGATATGGGAGGGGGAGTATCCCCAGACATTTTTGTATCATTAATTTCTCTTAATATATCTTCTACTTCAAAAAAAGGGCTTAGATGAAGATTTTTCACTCTTAATTTTTTATTTAAAAATCTAATTTTGATCGGATCTGAGAAATCGAACCATTTGATCCAAATTTTAGAAAAAATTTTCCTTAGGTAGGACTATTTATATTCTGAAAAATACTTTGAACATTTATTTAAAAATTTTAAAATTTTTATTTTTATTTTGTGCACTCTTTCAAATTCCAAAAAATATCCTCACTTTAACTAATTAAATCTTTATTTACTAACATACTGTTTGACGGTGGATTTTGGTCTCATGGCAATATGAGAATATCACTCCCGAGGTAATCTCCTTCAATAGTGAATTTGTTTGGTTATGGGGGAAACCAAAAGCAAACTTAGCAGAAGGTGGATAATGCGCCAATCAAAGAAGGAGATTTAACGTAGTTCGGTGGATTTTTGTCCGACCTACGTCCACGGGCACAAACAGGACTACACTTTTATTACCGAAACTCGTATCTCTTGTCCTTTTTTTACAAGTTTGATTCTGATGCCTTTTACACATACTCTACCTTTCTATTTATAATAGTGAAGAAATCAAATTCCTCTTAGTATGAGGTTTCCTAGTTGAAAAATCTATTGTTCCCTCAAGGAAACCTTTATCAAATCTATCTCTACTTCCTTTATCCTTCTAGGACATTGTCTTTCATCAGTATCTCTTATGAAGGTAGGACTGTCTTCTTATCCGCAAGAATAGGGTGTCATCTTCCGAGTATGTATCGCCATCTGCTCGGTCTTCATGGGGTCGGTCATGATAGTCATTTGAATTGAGATGATGGTTGTCGATCTGATAATGCTCGGTTATTCACACCAAAGTGCTCGGCTGCCCGCGATCATAAAGAGCTCGGTCTCTACCTGTGTGGTCGGTCTGTAACCATAATGTGCTCGGCCTCTTATTGCAAAGTGTTGGGCCCTTGCTGCTGGTTTTTTATGGGTCGGGTCGGTATTAATGATCTCACCCAGAAGGGAATACCCTTTTACCCTTGTCATGCTGTTTTAAATACCATAGTGCCTGAAAACACCATCAATATTTTTCCCCTAGTTCTCGGTTCCAACGAGTATGCAAGTTGGTGCCGGGAAACTATATAAAGATGGTGTGTGTTGATTATTTTGTTGGTGGTCGATCCGGAGTCGAACCGCGCTTCTTTTCAAGCATCTTTTCTCGAGACGCGCAACCGTCATGTCTGTTTAAATGCCCATCAAATCACCTTTAGGGTTTTATTGTGTGCTTGACACTTGTCGAACATCCATCTGTTTCCCGCCAAAAGTGAAGAAGATCCACCGTCCGTTGCTAGCACCTGTATGCATCTGATCCCCACCGTTTATTCAACCTTTTGGATTTGTTTATGAAGTCGACACCTGGCGCACATCCGAGATTCTATTATGATCCGACGGCCAGGATTATTCTGATGTTGTAATGAGAAGGCGATTTGAGTACCCTCGCATCTGTTTGGCAGAATTTCATCAGTTTCAAAATTCTTCTTCCCTTCGGCTACGAAACGTCTGATTAAAGCTTCTCAACGTGTTTTTGTCATTTCCCGAGCAGATATCAAGTAAGTTTCCTGAACGACCTCCTCATTTCCCTTTTTCTTGCTTGTTTAGTTTTTTGTTGTAGGTTTCATGGTTTTTTGTCGGATGTTGCTAGGGCACTTAGAACTTCATAGGTTTAGTTTTTTCTGGAAACTTAGGGTAGTGCGCGAGCCCTTAGTCGTTTTTTTAAGAGTATGGTTGTAGAATAACCTTCCCTTTTATTTTTCGGTTGCCAAGGATGTCTGACGACAGTTCTTCCCCAGAAAACCTTGCTAAACCCTCGACCCCCCTTGCTGAAGAGCTTTTCTCGGGCTCGGGAGCGCCCAGTGTGGAAGACCTCGATACTACCCCCACCCCTTCTGAAATCGAACAAGATATTTACCATCAGAGGGTTCCTCGGAATGATCTGGAGCCCGGTGATTTGGACTGCTCGGCTCTTGATATGGATCATCCTTCCAAAATTACCGAGGATGATCTAGCGCTGCTGCGGCAACGGTACGATATTCTGATAGATATTGCCCTCAAAGTTCCTGGTCCGATGGATCGTGCTAGTCAACCTGACGAGGGCTCGGTGGCACTTCTTCCTGCTTTCTTCGAGTGTGGACTCTGGCTGCCATTGCAACGTTATTTTGCTGGATGCTGGCTGGACTGAGATGGAAATTGCCCCTACCAGCTGATTTTGAATAGCTGGAGAATCCCGGCCGGTCTGCACGTGGTCTGGCACCAGGCGGGACTTGGTGAACCTTCTCTTGAAGAAGTGAAGAGATTGTACCGGCTGAAAGCCAACCCAGGTCGAACTATGGATTGGTACTATCTTTCTGCATATGCCGACTCTTCCAATATCCTCTGCAAGCTTCCTGATTCACACAAAAATTTCAAAGATCTCTGGTTTTCGGCCACTGGGGATTGGGGATGGGTCCTGAGGTCCTATGCAGAGGAAGTTTCGGTCCCGGACATCTTTAGAGCGGGAGGTTAGGAGTTTAACACTTTATTGTTCCCGTTCTTAGTTTTTGTGTTAGGTTTCTAACTTCTCTGATTCCTCCCAGCTTGTTGGAGGGATGCTCCCAAGGTCTCCCGTCAGGTCCGGAGGCGGGTATACTGGGCTCGGCGGTATGCCGCCCATTGGAGGGAGCTAGTTAATGATGCAGCTTTTGTTGCGTCGGGCCTTATTCGGACCGTTCCTCCGGAGGTCTTGGGTCGGATAGGTAGATTCTCGTTGATCTTTTGCCAACTCCCACGTTTATTTGGCATGTTTGATGTTGTCTCTTTTTCTTTTTTATGCTCGGGTCCTGAACCCTTCTTTTGTCTTTGCTTTTGCAGGCATGTCAAAGAGACCACAATACCTTGCTAAGTTGACTGGTGCTTCAAAGAAAACTAGCCCTAGCGGGGCTGGTACCTCTCGGAAAACGACCTGAATCTTTCGAGGCTAGAAAGGCGACTGCGGGGTAGAACGGTCGAGCTCTCAAGGTCTATCTTCATCTTCTGGGTGCCTCCAATGGGTGTTACCCGTCCTGCTAGCCCTCCAAGACCTTCCAGGAGAAGGAAGCGTCCATTTGGAGCTGTGGATACCCAATTACGCCGGGAATTGGAGGAGGAGGAGGCTCCGAGCAGAGGAACTCCAGTTCAGCAGGGGGTCCTTCCAAGAAACTGAAAGGTTCTGTAATTCTGGGATTGATGACCTCAGGAAGGATATCAGAGAGGCTACATCTCATTTGGTGCCAGCTTTCAATGAGCTGGCCAAGGCCGTACCTTGAGAAGATTTCGAGGTTTGAGGACCTTTCACCCGAGGAGGTGGTTGCAAAGTTGTGCTCCCAGCTGGCCTAAGTCACCTCTTTTACTTCTCTTTTATATCCGTGGTGCCTTTCATACTTTGTTTTATTTTCCTAACTTTTTTTTTTCATCAGGTAAATTATTTGGCGGCCAAAAATAAGGACCTGTTTATAAGTCTCTTGTCCGAAGGCGGCCAAGCCCAGAGGCTTCAGAATCATCTTTCTGAAGTGGAGGCCAAACTTGCGAGTGCGGAAGAAAAGAATCGGGATCATGAGTTGGATGTGGTTGAGTCTCTTAAGACAAACAAAGCTCTTAAAGCCGCCGCTACTCTAGAGCGAAAGAACGCTGATGAAGCTAAAACAAGTTTGGCGGACGCCCGGGCTGAGATCGGGATCCTCAAGTTGGAAGTAGGCAGTGTGGAGTACAAGCTGCGGGCCAAAGATGAGGAATTGGCTCATGTCCACGATGAGCTTAAGAGGAGAGAGGCTGAGTTGGAGGCCGAGAGGGATGGAATCCGTCTTGAGGGGGTGGGTGATTGTGCTGATATTATACCGGTGGTGCTGCCCAACCTGGATATGGGGCCAATCCATGCAGCCATCCGTTTTTGTAAATGGGAAATGTCCGAGGAGGAGTTTCAGAAGTGGCTCCCCCTTCTTCCGAGGAAGCGATGGATCCCGACCAATTTCGGTTGCTCCGGTCCCTCAGGTTTCCCAAGAAAAACTGTCATGAGGTTCCTGCTCATGTCCTTGAAGTATGGGTCTCCTAGGTTGACGTGGTTGAAGTTGCTGTCCCCCCTTCCGAGGCCGAGCTGATCCAACTGACATCTGAACCAGCCGATGAAGAATTTCTTGCCCTTGTGCGGGTTGATTGAGAAAGGGTGACCCGAATGGGGCCCCGTGTAATCTTGAAACATTTCTCTTTTCTTGTGATACATTTTTTGCATATGTATGTTAATATATTTCCTCTCTTTGTACTCTTCTTTTCGCTCTGCATGCTTTCCCTTGGGTTTTTTTTTTAGCTTTTTTCCTGAAGATGCATCTTATGGGGATGAACTCCTGTATAACCCGACCCCAAGCTGGGATAGATACTTGGTCCTGGGGGGATGCTACGTCCCCAGTCCAGAGGACAGACTCGGTGGGACGTACCCCAACCCCGAGTTGAGAAAGGCACTTGGACCTGGGGGAATGTTACGTCCCCAGCCCGAAGGGCTGACTCGGTGGGACGTACCCCGACCCCGAGCTGAGAAAGGCACTTGGACCTGGGGGAATGTTACGTCCCCAGTCCGAAGGGCTGACTCGGTGGGACGTACCCCGACCCCGAGCTGAGAAAGGCACTTGGACCTGAGGAATGTTACGTCCCCAGTCCGGAGGGCTGACTCGGTGGGACATACCCCGGCCCCGAGCTGAGAAAGGCACTTGGACCTGGGGGAATGTTACGTCCCCAGTTCGGAGGGCTGACTCGGTGGGACGTACCCCGACCCCAAGTCGAATAACTAAGTGTCCTCGGCAGAGCGAATTCCAGCCCCGAGTCGAATAACTGAATGGCCTCGACGGAACGTAATCCATCCCCAAGTCTATTAATCATTGAGACTTGCTCTGAAGGGAATGTAATCAACCTTTGAAACCCCTATCGAATCTGTCTTGGGCGTCCCCTTTTCAGACCGAAAAAAAAAACATAATTTTGGAAAATAAAACCAAAAAAAGTGTAAACAATAGCACGGATACCTCAGAACAGCGTCCTGTCCGAGGCCTCCAAAACATAATTCTGAACCTTTCAATTCAGTGTCCCGGCGAACTAGGATTTGGATCAGTGAGCGTTTAAATGGTAAGAGCACATCCTCTATACGTCGGGTCACTGTGGAGCCTGTGTATTGTACGAGGGCACCTCCTTACCACACTGGAGCAGGCACACGCTACAGGGGCACAACGCATCCCCGTGCTCCGCCTCTCTGGGATCCAAATGATGAATGGATCAAAGAGTGTCCGGGGTACTAAGGGCACATTCCTCCTTAGGTCCGGCATCACTGGAGCTAGCAATCGTCACGGGGGCATCATCTCTCCTCGTGCTATGCTTTCTCATGGATCCATTACATCGGGTAAGTGAGGATCAAAGAGTGTTGGACACATTAAGGGCATATCTCTCCTTATATTCGGTAACACTGGAGCAAGCAATTGCCACGGGGTATCATCCATCCCCGTGCTATGCTTCTCACGGATACTATGCATCGAGTATGTCCCTTGATATTTCGAGGACCCCGAGCTAAAAGATATACTTGGTTCTAGGGGAATGTCTCGTCCCCAGACCAATGAGTATGACTCGGTGGGACGTAACCCGACCCCGAGCCGAATGGCCTCGGCGGAATAAGATCCAGCCCCGAGCCGATTATCGTAGTGGTCTCGGTGGAACATAATCCAGCCCCGAGGTGTTCGAAACATTAAGGGCATATTCCTCCTTATGTTCGATACACACTAGAGCAAGCAATCTCCACGGGGGTATCATCCATCCCCGTGATGTGCCTCTCACAGATCCATACTCTGGTTTACATTTGTCATTGCTTTTTATTGCTTATATGGAATCGGCTGATTCTGGTGTGGCTTGTGCTTCCTTATGGTGGTAGTCGTGGTACGGGTAGTTGCAGGTTTTGTGTTTTTCGACCCTGGACTGTTGTATTGAGTATGTCCCCGGAGTTTTGAATACGGTTCAAAATTTATTTTAAGAACAGTGGGTGAAAATTTTGAAAAAGAAAGTTTTATTTATATTCGGGGACATGCTGCCCTTCTTACAACTCTCTACGGGCCATTTTGAGAGAGGCCTTGCACTGAATTTCTGTCCCTTGACGGGTTGCTGCAAAAGAAAATGAGGAAGAGAGAATTCACTGAAAGTATTTTCTCAACATCTCGGCGTTCCATGGCTTTTTTAATCTTGTACCGTCCAACTGTTCTAAGAAGTAAGCCTCTGGCCTTACCACCTCTGTGATTTTGTAAGGCCCTTCCCACTTGGCTCCTAACGAGCCCTTATCTGGTCGTCGGGTGTTTAAGGTGACCCTTGTCAATACTAAGTCGCCCGGGAGGAAGGAGCGGGTCCGAACTCTTCTGTTATAGAAGCAGGTCATCCTTTGTTGGTAGACTGCCGCTTTCATAGCTGATTTCTCTCTCCTTTCCTCGATAAGGTCGAGGGTGATTTTTGATAAGTTCTTCATTCTGCTCATTCCCAAAGTGGCGGAACCTGTGAGTTGCTACTCCAATTTCTGCTGGAATGACGGCCTCACATCCGTATGATAGGGAAAACGGTGTCTCCCATGTGAAATCTTTGTAGGTCGTCCGATGTGCCCATAGCACTTCTGGTAATTCTTCGACCCATAAGCCCTTGCATGATCCGAGCCGAGCTTTGAGGTTTGCCTTGATGGTTTTATTTGTTGCCTCGACCTGTCCATTTGACTTGGATGGGCTGGCGAGGTGAATTTTAGAGCGATCTGGAGGTCTTCGCAGAGCTTCATGAATCCTTTGCTATCGAATTATTTCTCGTTGTCGGTGATGATTCCCCGGGGAATTCCGAACCTGCAGATAATATTCTTTTTTAAAAACTCTGTGGCCTTCTTCTCCGTGATGGTGGATAGCGGTTCGGATTCTACCCATTTTATGAAATAGTCTATGGCCACGATTGTGTATTATGCCTGCCCTCGCCCTTTGGCATTGGTCCTATGATATCTAGCCCCCACTGCGCAAATGGACAGGGGCTGGACAGGGTGGTTAATTATTCTGCCGGCTGATGGTGGAGGTTGGCATTTTTCTAACAACCTTCGCATTTCTGAGCTACCTTCACACCGTCCTGATGCATGGTCGGCCAGAAAAACCCTTGCCTCAAGGCTTTGAAGGCGATTGATATTCCTCCGGCGTGACTTCCACAGATGCCCGCATGAATTTCCCTGAGCACATAATATGCTTCTTCTTCTGCTAGGCATCTCAGGAGAGGTACGGTGTAGCCTCTCCGGTAGAGCACCCCTTCGATCAGGGAAAACTTGGTGCTCTTGAACTTTAGCTTTTTGGCCTCCTTTTTGTCTCTAGGGGTTTCCCCTGTTTCCAGGTATCTCCTAATCGGTTGCATCCATGATTTTTTGCCTTCTTCTTCTAATATATCTACTTCCAGCTCTCCTATGTTTTTTTCTTGGAGGCATATGAGAGGGATTATCATGGGGTTCTCTGTTTTCATTGAGGATGCGAGCCGGGCCAGGGAGTCTGCTTCACAGTTGTCTTCTCGTCCGATTTTTTCGAAGCGTACGTTTCCCATCTTCTCCATCAACTTTTTTACTTCGGCCAAGTAGGCTATCATAGTCGGCTCACTGGCCTGAAATTCTCCCTTTAGTTGTTGAATGGCTAGCTGAGAGTCACTCCTTACTACTACGTCGTGGACTCCCACCACCGTGCATAGCCTCAATCCGGCCAAGATTGCTTCGTATTCGGCTTCATTGTTTGTGGCTTTGAAGGCAAATTTTAAAGCAAACAATACATATTCTCCTTCACTGTTTTTCAGTGCGATTCCCGCCCCATTACCCTGTGAGCTAGCAGACCCGTCCACTGACATCTCCCATTTGCTTTCCTATGTATTTAATATTTGGGGTTTCGTGAGTTCCGCAACAAAATCTGCCAAGGCCTGCCCTTTTATTACTACTCTTGGGAGGTAGGAAATGTCATGCTCGTTTAACTCCACCGACCATTTCATTAGCCTTCCCGAGGCCTCTGGTTTTTGCAAGATCTGCCGCAGGGGGTAATCGGTGTAAACTCTGATAGGGTGGCCCTGGAAGTAAGGTCGTAACTTCCGTGATGCGGTGATCAGGGATAGGGCAACCAGTTTATGGACGGGATACCGGGTTTCTGCATCCAATAGAGCTTGCTGACGTAGTATACTGGTCTCTGGATCTGGTCAGCCTCTTGTACCAGTACCGAACTTACTACGTGTTTTGAAACTTCCAAGTACATGTATAATGTTTCTCCTATGAGAGGTTTAGCCAGGAGTGGGGGTTGTGCTAGATATTGATCTAGCTGCTGGAAGGCCTCCTCGCATTCCGGCACCCAGTCGATCCCCTTTGGGCCTTCTTGATGACTTTGAAGAAGGGGTGGCATTTGTCGGGTCGCTCGAGAGATGAATCGGTTGAACGCGGCGACCCTACCTGTTAGAATTTGCACCTCTTTAATTGTTCTGGGGATTTTAAATCCAGCACGGCTTGTATCTTCTGGGGGTTGGCTTCTATGCCTCGTGAAACTCACCATGTAGCCTAGAAATTTTCCTGAGGCCACTCCGAATGCACACTTCTCTGGATTGAGTTTTAAATTGTGTTTTCTTAGCAATTCGAAGGTTTTCTTTAGGTCAGTTATGTGACCTCTTGGTTCCCTGGACATTGTTATCATGTCATCCACATATACCAACATTGAAGTGCCGATGAGTGGTTTGAAAATTTTGTTTACCAACCTTTGAAAAGTTTCCCCTGCGTTCTTCAGTCCAAAGGGCATTACTTTGTAGCAGTATAGTCCTTGATTGGTGATAAAAGTGGTCTTCTCCTCGTCTGCAAGATGCATCCTGACCTGATTGTACCCTGAGAAGGCATCCATGAAGCTTAGTAGTCCTTGGCAGGCTGTTGCGTCTACCAATTGATCCACATTTGGTAAAGGAAAGCTGTCTTTTGGACATGCTTTATTAAGGTCGGTGAAATCTACGCACATCCTCCATTTTCCATTGGACTTCTTCACTAACACCACGTTTGACACCCATTCGGGGTATTTGACTTCTTGATGAAGCCAGCTTTTAACAGTTTTTCCACTTCGGATGCCACCGCTCTGCACCGTTCTTGGTTAAAAATTCTTCTTTTCTGTTTAACTGGTTTGTGTGTCGGGTTTACTACCAAGTGGTGACTGATGAACTTTGGATCAATCCCGGGCATGTCATTGTGTCCCCATGCCAAGATGTTGGGGGTACTCCCGTAGGCATTCCAGCATGCCCTTTTTTAGGATTTCGTCCAAGTTCCCCCTATCTTTATGCTTTTATTCGGTTCGAACAGTTTGATTTCTTCTAACTCTTCAGCTGTCCCTAGCCGGGAAACTTTATCCGGGCATGTCATTAGTGAGGGTTACGTACTCCACTCCCAGGCTTTCTAAAGCTTCTTTGGAGATTATGTCTACCGCGCTTCCGGGGTCTACCAGGATTCTATCCACCTCTGTGCCGCTGATTGTAGCTTTGATTATCAGCGCATCATCATGGGGGAAAGTCACCCCTTGTGCATCCTCGTCGGTGAACATTATTGGCACCGACCGACCCCATTGTAGTGTCAGGGATCTTTCTGTTCCTAGCACCTCTGTCCCTTGAGTTCGGCTATAGTTCTTCCTTGACCGGTTAGAGTCTCCGACTAGTGTACTTCCCCCTGCGATGATGTTCACCTGTCGATTTCATGCCCTCTGTCTGGCCGCCATGGTTTCATGGTCGATATAACTATTTAGATACCCATTTCGGGCTAGGTCTTCCATCTGTTCTCGTAGATCCTTGCATTCGTCAGTTGTGTGTCCCCTCAGATTATGATGTATACAGTAAGATTTCTTGTTTCTTTTATCCGGGGGGAATCTCCTGAGGTCGGGCTCTATCAAGAGGCCTTTTTCCTGTATCTCCATGATGATTTGCCCCGGTGGCTTGCTCAGGGGAATATACGCTTCTTCTCGGACTACATGATTCACCTGGGTCGCGACCCCTCTTTCCTGATCTCTTCGAGGCATTGGTTTGAATTCTTTGGGTTTCGGATTGAATTTTTTGAATTCCCTGTCCGGTCGTCGGGGGGCCTCTGTTCTTGTTGTTCTTTCTCGAATGGCCGTCCCCCTTCGGGAGATCTTTTCTTCGCTTTCTAACAAGACAAATTTCCTGGCTACCTCTAGAGCGAGGGCATAATCTGGTGTGTCTTGGATTCTTAGGTGAGTCCATAGTCTTCCGACCCTTGGAGCTCCCTTTAAACTTTCCAGGGCCTCTTTGGACTCGTACCATCCGACCTCGAGTACCATATTGTGGTACCTCTCGATGAAAATTTTTAGGGGCTCGTCGTCTCCCTGTTTCATAAGCCTTAATTCTCCAATTGTCTTCGTGGGGACGCAGGCCCCTTTGAAGTGTCGAATGAACGACCTTTTGAGCTGTGTGAAGCTTCCAATGCTCCCCGGGGCCAGACTTCTGTACCATAGGATGGTGGGTCCACCTAAAGTTAGGGGGAACACTTTGCAGATGGCATCTCCTACCACTCCTTGGACTTCCATCAACAGGACAAAGCTTTCGATGTGCGATTTCGGGTCAGAGAGGCCTTTGTAAGGTGCCATGGTCGGCATGTTGAATCGCTTTGGGAATTTTACCGACTTTATTTCTTCCGTGAGGGGACATTCCTCCTCACTGTCCCGGGCATCACTTGCATCGGTCTTGAGGCCTACCCCCCCACTTGGTCATCTCCTTTTTTAACCAAGACTTTATCTCACTGGTTGTGTCGCCATGTCATCTTCTGAGCCCCTTTGTTCGTCTATTGCCCCGGGTGCTGACCGGCGTAAACACACACGTATAACGCAAGCGTACGTATCGTTCAAGTAGTATAACAAGTATCGATCCCACGAGGACTTAAAACCTTTTGTTATCAATTTATTGGGCCAAATGATTACCAGTATCTAAACGTTGTTTGATGATTGATTTGAAATGGCGACGATTCTAAATTTAAAGACGAATAAATAAAATTGCTTAAAAGTAGATTTTAAGAAAATTTGATATTAAAAACTATCTGGTTGTGATTTATTCCAATATTATTTAAAGATGAAGTGGTTATCTTATAGTTGGGTAAAATATTGATTTATTAACCTGGAACACTAATTTATGTAAAAGCCTCTTCCAATGGTCAATTACAAATACCTAGTATAATCCAATTGAACCATATGCCTATGTCAACCAAATTACCTAGATTTATTAAGATTAAGTTCCAATTATGGCTACCCCCGCCCGACAGGTATATTCATATCCTGTAAGGAAATCTATTAAAGGGTTATCTATCCTCAAGGAAGATCGTGGGCTATTGAGTCTAAGGTCTTAATTTAAAATCCCTATGTCTAGTTCATTTTAAGTTTACCTTATCAATTTTATTAGTGGCCAATTAATAAAAATGCATTAAGATTAAGACTCAATAAATAAATCTTTATATTACCCAAATTATAATCTAACCCCTTATAAACCCGTGATATTGAAATTCATCACAACCCTAGATAACTAACTTAGTTATGACTCATAGTTATGGCTAATAAAAACTTAAAAGTAAAAACCATAAAGTAACAGTGCTGAAAAGTAATTGCAGTAAAGTAAAAGTTTAAAAGTAAAATAAAATAAAATGCTAAGGCAAAAGGAATTAACTTCTACTATTTATTATTTAGATATCTCCTTAAAATAATATATAAACTTGTGATGATAAGTCTAATCAGCCATATAGGCGGAACCAAAATAACCAGCCATAAAGGCGGAACCAAAATAACCAGCCATAAAGGCGGAAAAAGAATTTATTACCAACCGACCAATCTGGCGGTATCCTGATTAAGTCAAATTTTAAATAGTAAATATATTATTTTTAAGGGAGATTAATCTAAATAATAATAGTCAAAGAATTACCTTTTACCCTAGCAGAGGGAAGTTACCTCATCATATTGAATAGTAAAAACTGTAAAATAAAGAAAGTTAATTATTATTATTACAGAACGTAATTAAAAATTACAAAACTAAATAAAAGAAACTTACAGGAGAGATAACTCCCTAATTACATCAAAGAAGTGGGAGGGAGATGTACAAAAAATTCTGAAATCTCGAGCTCAATTTATAGGCGCGGATAGGGGTCCAACGTCGCGACGCCAGCTACAGTGACACGTGTCACTTGCTGATTCACTGGCTCAGATTCTTATCCGATGATGTGGCACTGTTCATGACGTCATTGCTTACGTCATGCTGAGGGCGATTATCGGCAGCGTCAGATCACGACACGTGGCACCGGCGCACATTAGTAACTCCGTTGAGATGTCGACACGTGGCATGGCGCAAGATAACATAGATGATGATTGTCGGCATCGTAGGATGATGACACGTGTCAGGCGCAATTTAGCAAATCTTCTGTGATTGTGACACGTGGCACGGCGCACGTTAGCAAAGTCAAACTTCACAAATTCTGACCCGTTGACCCGGCGCACGTTAGCAGACTCCGGTGCATGTTAGGCGTCGCGACTTTGAAGGTCTGCGCGTCGCGACGCGCAAAAGACCAAAATATCCCTACTAACGTATTTTGTCTGGTTTTGCCCCAAATTGTC
Source organism: Zanthoxylum bungeanum (assembly GCA_019454045.1). Taxonomy (NCBI): domain Eukaryota; kingdom Viridiplantae; phylum Streptophyta; class Magnoliopsida; order Sapindales; family Rutaceae; genus Zanthoxylum; species Zanthoxylum bungeanum. Next base: position 18,595 of record SKCR01015799.1, read on the forward strand.
TCCAGTGCTATCCAAACTTTATTTATCTGCAAAATAACAACAAAACACATCAAAACGTCATAAATCTCGAGAAACAATACAAAACATTAGGTCAAATGAGTGAGAAATATTGATATAATATCACTCATCACACCCCCAAACCTAACATTTGCTAGTCCTCGAGCAAAACATAAAATAAAATAACATAAACATCTTTAAAAATTTAACTAAGCCACTTCGTAGGGATCACGGTTGCATTTAGCATATGCAACAAGCCTTTATTAAACCCCTAGGTGTCCCTAGTGGACGAGTTGTTGTCTCGTGAGGGTTTACAGCAATGATACCCACAAACATTTTACAAAGTAAAAAGTTAGTAAAACTAATGCACACAAAAGCAAAAAGACAAGCGAAAAGAGAATAAAGAAGTTAGTGACTAATCAGGTGAAACTTATTCTCCAAGTTACTAGTTGTCTTCTTTCTTTCTAAATTACTGAATAAGTAAATTCTCCGATTATTTTTACCATTCTTCATATACACAGCCAACAAAATATTAATCAACTCATTTTTTCCCACAACAGTCATAATCTTTTTTGTAGCCATGGAGTAATTTTTTGATTTTCTGATTTTTTCTTTGATTTTTCTCTATTTTATTTATAACAATATTTTCCATCTATGTAGCGAGCTTTGGGTCGGTGGCTCCCAACCAATTGGCTTTAGGGCACCAGGTGTTAAGACACCCCTACGGATTTAATTACCCAGACTTCAGATATATATATTTTTGCAGCATCTTTGATCCATGTAGCAGCGGCTTTGGGCCAGTGACTCCCAAACCAGTTGGTTTTAGGGCACTAGGTGTTAAAACACCCTTACAGACTTAATAACTCGGATCTCAGACGTTTTTTATTTATTTTTATTTTTTTACTCCATGGCTTTTTGATATGCTTCCTCCAATTAAATTAGAGCACTGAATATTACAAACTTTTCAACTTTAGCTCATGTCCATATGTTTCCATGTATGTTGATAATACCTGCCAACTGAGCATATGAAGATCCATTTTAGTCCATTTTATGGAGAATTTAAAAATTAATAATTCAAAAGGAAACAAACAAAAATTACTTGTTTCGAAATAGGTTGAGATACGTCTCAGGAGTGGAAATCCTTACTCGGGCTATATCTTACCAATTTCACTTTTTTAGTCAAAACAAAAACACAAAAATATTGTGTAATTTTTGAAAATTTTTCAATGTTTTTGTATTTTTCGAAAAATTTTGGGACTAAAAATAAAAAAAACATATAAACTAAAAACAATGTACTAATCAACTAATTCCCTCCCCCAAACCAAATGAGACATTGTCCCCAATGTCTTAAACAGTATAAGAAGAGTTTAGAAATAATATACATGGTTCGCTGAAATTTTACAGGAATTAAAGGTTAAGATCCAGATTAATTCGACGCCTCTTACCACGATCGTCCTCGGACCATTTATCTTTGAAATGATAGGGTCAACTTTTGGTTCATAGGCTATGAGTTGGTCAATTAGATCTGGAGCAGTTCTGGCAGTAAATAGGAGTTCTTTTAAAGGTTTTGACACGAACCCATTTCTTCGAGCATCATCAAGAAACACACAAGAAAATCATAAAACCCATCAACGTTGTACAGCCCAATGGGTTTCTGGTGTATGTTCAGGTTCGCCCAAGATAGTACAATAAAAATTTCCTCCAATGTGCCCAAACCACCTGGCAAAGCAATAAAAGCATCAGCACGGTTAATCATTTCTATCAGTCGTTCAGACATACCTGTCACGATTAATTCCTCTCCGTTTGATGGTTTAATAAGATTTGCCTCTGCCAAGGGTTTTGGGATGATTCCCAAAACATGACTGCCTCCTTCCTGTACAGCCTTTGAAACAATCCCCATTAGTCCAAGATTGCCTCCTCCATATATTAAGTGTATATTCCTTGCAGCTAAGACTCGACCCAATTCATGTGCTGCTTCTATGTATTATGGTTTAGTACCAACGTACTACCGCAAAACACACAAATGTTTTCAACTCGTCTTCTTTTGAAGTGGCTTCCATTTTTTTACTCTGGATGTCTTTAAAAGTGCAATGATGATTTGAATTTATAATACCCCTGAAAGGTGAGTAAAAATAGCACAAGTTCTTCCAAAGGACGATTAGTAGTAAAAAAATAGGCGATAGGTCAACAAGATCTGGATCCTGTCGGAGGAATAAAAGAAAATAACAAAACAATCACAATTATTAGGAAAAGACAAAGAGATATAATATGTACAAATTTACAGCTTGATTACCGTCTAGCGTCAGGGACAAGCTTCCCATCTAATTTTCTTATAAATTGGCAAATAGGGTCTTTTTTGAGTCAGATTCCCAAGACTTAACTGTTGTCTTTCTTTTTGAAATTGTGGTATGTAATCTGCGAAAGTCTATGTGAACATATCCACTGGGATGCGTCTCAAGAGTCGAGATATATCATCTAAAGACTCCTTACTCAGGCCATCCCTAATGAATTTAATTTTGTCTTCGCGATTAACAGAACAACATTCTAAAGAACGACAATGAGTATTGCAATTCCAACGTGCACATTTGTACAAACACCCATTTGTTTAGCTCTTCGTTTCTTTGCATAGGTGATTCTTCCAAAATCAGGCAGATGTGAAATAAAAGACCTGCCAATCGGACTCGTGCTTCAATTACCCAACGAATGTCATTGGGAACACCATAGATCGTCAGTAACCTCATCCTTTCTAAGCGAGCTTTGTAAACTTTCATTAGAGATTTTTGAGGGAGAGAAGGAAATTGCTTGTGAAGATTTGCGAGAACTTATTCCATCTTGAAATGACTTAATCTGCAAAAACTAAACACACCAAATTAAATCACACCAAATCACAATATATACAAAAATTGCATGGGTTGCCTACCTGCGAGCGCTAAGTTTAAAGTCGTCACCTAGACGTGACTGCTCGATTGATTATGCTGGATCTGAAAGTGAAATTTCTTTTTGTCGCTCAAATGATTCTCCCCAGTAGTGCTTGACACGCTGACTTTTAACCTTGAATGTGTTTGTTGGTATTGGGATCCAGTAACTCAACAGCTCCATATGGTAAAACCTGAGTGATTACAAATGGTCCGGACCACCTAGATTTCAACTTTCCAGGGAAAAGTTTCAATTTCGATTTGTACAACAACACATGCTGCCTTGGTTCCAACTGTCTGTGCACTATTTTTCGGTCATGCCATTTTTTGGTCTTTTCCTTGTATAATTTGGCATTGTCATAAGCCTGTAGGCGAAATTCCTCCAATTCATTGAGTTGGTGAAGTCTTTTCTCTCCTTCAGCTTGTGAGTCAAGATTCAACTTCTTCAGTGCCCAGTACGTCTTGTGTTCAAGCTCAACTGGCAGATGGCATGCTTTCCCAAACACCAATCGATATGGTGACATACCAATGGGTGTCTTGTAAGCTGTTCGGTAGGCCCATAATGCATCATCTAGTTTTGTTGACCAGTCCCTCCTTGTTGATCCAACAATTCTTTCTAGGATTCTCTTTATCTCCCTGTTTGAAACCTCAACCTGTCCATTTGACTGTGGATGGTAGGCAGTGGCAACTTTGTGAGTAACTCCATATTTGGATAGGAGTGCATCGAAGTATTTGTTGCAGAAATGAGAGCCACCATCGCTGATGATTGCTCGAGGTGTTCCAAACCGAGTGAAAATGTTCTTTTTCAGGAATTTGATCACCACTTTGGAATCGTTGGATGGCAGTGCAATTGCTTCAACCCATTTGGAGACGTAGTCTACAGCAACCAGGATGTACAGGTTTCCAAATGATGGAACAAAGGGTCCCATGAAATCAATACCCCATACATCAAATATTTCTACTTCCAGAATGTTTTGAAACGATCCTTCATTTCTCCTGGAAATATTCCCCGTTCTTGCACCCTGTCACATTGAAAAGCAAAAAAGATAAGCATCTTTAAAAAGAGTGGGCCAGAACAAACCTGATTGTATGAATTTGGCTGCAGTTTTGTTTCCGCTAAAGTGTCCGCCGTATGGTGATGAATGACAGTGTTGCAGAACACTGTTGACCTCCTCCTGTGGAACACACCGTCTCAATAATTGATCAGCACAGCGTTTAAACAGGTACGGTTCATCCCAGACATAATGCTTGACTTCTTTGAAGAACTTCTTCTGTTGTTGAGTTGTCCATTCCAATGGCCATTTTCCTGACACAATGTAGTTGACATAGTCAGCATACCAAGGGACTTCCTGTTGTTTCATGGCGAACAGCTGTTCATCTGGAAAAGTTTCTTTGATTGATAATTCTTTGCCAACTCGTTTCTCCATTCTCGAGCCTCGATAAGTGATCTGCCATCTGGTTTTCTGTTCATTTCCTGTCTCGAATCTCCACGTCGAATTCATGTAACAGAAGTATCCAATGGATCAATCTGGGTTTGGCATCTTTCTTTGTGATCAGATATTTGATTGTTGAATGATCCGTGTAGACCACCACTTTGGGACCCAACAGATAGGAGAAGAATTTGTCAAAAGCGTACACAACTGCTAGCAATTCCTTTTCAGTGGTTGTGTAGTTGAGTTGAGCTTCATTCAGAGTTCTGATGGAGTAGTAAATGGTGTGGAAAATATTTGCTTTGCGTTGTCCCAAAACTGCACCTACAGCAAAATCACTAGCATCACACATTACCTCGAATGGAAGGGTCCAATCTGGTGCTACAATGATGGGAGCAGAAATAAGCTTCTGTTTTAAGATCTCGAAAGCTTTCTGGCATTCTTTGGTGAAGTTGAAAGGCACATCCTTTTCCAGAAGATTGCAAAGAGGTTTGGCAATCTTGGAAAAGTCTTTGATAAATCTCCTGTAAAAACCTGCATGTCCAAGAAAACTCTGAATCCCTTTAACAGATGTTGGTGGAGGTAGTTTTTCAATTATCTCGATCTTTGCTTTGTCTACCTCGATTCCCTTTTGTGAGATCCAGTGTCCAAGAACAATGCCTTCTTGCACCATGAAGTGGCATTTCTCCCAGTTAAGTACCAGGTTTGTATCTTCGCACATTTGTAATACCTATTCCAAATTTTGCAAACAATGGTCAAAAGAATCTCCAAACACAGAAAAATCATCCATAAAAACCTCCATACTCTGCTCCAGCATGTCTGAGAAGATGGCCATCATGCAACGCTGAAATGTAGCATGAGCATTACATAATCCAAATGGCATCTTGCGGAAAGCAAAAGTACCATAGGGACATGTAAAAGTGGTTTTCTCATGGTCTTCTGGTGTGATGGCAATCTGATTGTACCCTGAATATCCGTCCAGAAAGCAATAGAACTCATGTCCTGCCAGCCTGTCAACATCTGGTCAATAAATGGTAGCGGAAAATGGTCCTCCCTCGTGGCTTTGTTAAGTTTCTTGTAGTCCAAGCATACTCTCCATCCAGTCACCGTTCTTGTTGGGATCAGCTCGTTATTTTCATTGGTGACCACAGTAATTCCTCCTTTCTTTGGTACACACTGCATAGGACTTACTCAAGTGCTATCTGAGATGGGGTAAATGATGCCAACATCCAACCATTTGATGATTTCTTTCTTCACAACTTCTTTCATGATTGGATTGAGTCTCCGTTGATGCTCCACTGTGGGTTTGTATTCATCATTCATCAGAATCTTGTGCATGCAAAATGATGGACTAATGCCTCGAATGTCTGCTATAGTCCAGCCAATGGCTCTTTTATGCTCTCGTAATACTCTTAGTAGCTTTTCTTCCTGATCCAATTTTAGAGAAGAAGAAATAATAACAGGTGATTCAGAAGAGTTTCCAAGAAATGCATACCTGATATGGCTCGGAAGTAACTTTAGTTCCAGCTGTGGTGGTTCTTCAATCAAAGGCTTGATTCGATCTTTCTTTGGCAGTTCCAAGCTTTCAACTGGTGGTGTTGCTTTAAATCGGAATGTTTGTTGAGGTAGTTGATACATTCCAGGATTTTTAGCATCTAGCTCGCTGTCAGTCATATTGGTGATGCAAGCTTCAAGTGTATCCGTGGGATTTGGCTCAGTATTCTGAATGATACTATCAATAATATCAACTCTGAAGCATTCTTCTTCTTCCTTTTTCATCACTCGGGAATTTCATAGCTTTGAAAACGTTAAAAGTCACTTCTTGGTCCTGCACTTTCATGGTTAGTTCTCCTTTTTGCACATCAATTACAGTTTTACCTGTAGCCAAAAATGGTCTCCCAAGAATGATAGGTATTTCTTTGTCTTCTTCCATGTCAAGGATGATGAAATCTGCTGGAAGGATGAGTTTATCAACTTTGACCAACACATTTTCAATGACTCCTCTCGGAAATGCGAGCGTTCGATCAGCAAGTTGCAAAGATACCGAGGTAGGCATTGCTTCGCTCCAATTTGCAGTTTCCTGTAAATAGAAAAAGGCATTAAATTAACACTGGCACCTAAGTCACATAAAGCCTTACCAATGTAATGTTCTCTCTCCAATTGTGCAGGGAACTGTGAAACTGCCAGGATCTTTCAACTTTGGGGGAAGCTTTCCTCTGAATGATGGCACTGCATTCTTCTGTCAAGCTATTGTCTCGTAATCTCCCAATCTCCTTTTCGTGAAAGAATGTCTTTCATGAATTTTACATAGCTGGGCATTTGTTCCAAGGCTTCTGCAAATGGTATGTTAATGTGCAGCTTTTTGAAAATCTCCAAGAAACGGGCAAACTGTTTGTCCAGTTTGTTTTTTCTGAAGACGCTGAGGAAAAGTGGTGGTGGAGTGATCTGTTCTTTTTCTTTTTCATTTGCTTCTTTTTCCTCCATCTGTTGCTCTGTTTCTTTTGGAACTTCTTTAATTGTTTCCTTGATTCCAACATCTTTGTTGATCTCAGTACCACTCTTTAAGGTAATGGCTTGACATTGCTTCTTCCCTCGGTTCTTTGGATTTGGCTCTGTGTTGCTGGGAAGATTACCTGGCGGTCTGTAACTCTGAGCATTGGCCAGTTGCCCGATTTGATTCTCCAGTGCTTTGATGGAAGCTGATTGGCTCTGAATCATAGTTTCATATCTTTTTAATTGAGCTAACATCTCTGCCATCACTGGTTCATTTTTCTGCTCCTGGCCTTTATTCTGTTGCTGGAATCCAGGTGGTGGATAATTCTTTTGCCCTGAATTGTTGCTCCATGAAAAATTAGAATGATTCCTCCACCCTGGGTTGTAGGTGTTGGAATATGGATTGTTCCCCTATCTGTTGAAATTGTTGACATAATTCACCGTTTCTTCAAGTTGATTTGATTCTGGTGCTCCTCCATATGGTGAATTTGTGGATCCAGTGGTAAGAGTCTCCATGAATTTGCATATTTGATCTAGCTTGGTGTTGACTGCTGTATTTGCTCCAACTTCATAAATTCCTGCAATTCTTTGAATCAGACTTTTTTTTGTTGGCCACAATGAATTGTTGTTGGCCATTTCTTCGATTAGTTCCCAGGCTTGATCTTCTCCTTTTGCCATTAAAGCTCCTCCAGAAGCAGCATCGATTGTGGTTCTCATTATTCCAGAAAGTCCATTATAGAAGTTTGGACTTGAAGCCATTTTGGAATCTCATGGTGTGGACATTTCCGGAGTAAATCTTTGTACCTTTCCCAAGCTTCGTAGAGAGTTTCTGAGTCTTGTTGCACAAAGGATGTGTTGTCATTCCTCAGCTTTCCGGTTCTGGCTGGTGGAAAGTATTTTGCAAGAAATTTGGTGGCTAAAGTGTTCCATGTTGTGATAGAACCTGCTGGTAATGAATGTAGCCAAGCTTTAACTCTGTCCTTCAAGGAGTATGGGAATACACGCAGTCTCATTGCTTCTTCACTTCTCGGTTGTAATTGAAAGTGCCGCAAACTTCCAGGAAGTTGCTGATGTGGGCATTAGGATCTTCAGTTGCATTTCCCCCAAACTGAACTGACTGCTGAATCATCTGAATGTGTTTTTTGATGTCTCATGCATTTGCTGGTAAGGGAGGAAGTACAATACATGAAATGAGTCTGTCAACCACCGGAATGGTTCTGTCTCGAATGGGAATTGGTGGTGCAACCTCCAAAGGTTCAGGTTCCATGTTGACTAAAGCTTCTTGGGCTTCTCGCTTTCCCTTCTCAACTGTCTGATAGTTCTTTCAATTTCTGGGTCAAGCGGTCGGAGTTCAAAGCTTTTGGTTCGTCTCATGAAGTTTATGAGAACCTGAAACACAAGAAAACAAAAACAATAAGTAAAAAGAAAATTAGATACAAGTAAAGGTATATAACCCCTAAACTAATAATAAAAGATAAATAAGTCCCCGGCAACGGCGCCAAAACCTTGACCGGCGTAAACACACACGTATAACGCAAGCGTACGTATCGTTCAAGTAGTATAAAAAGTATCGATCCCACGAGGACTTAAAACCTTTTGTTATCAATTTATGGGCCAAATGATTACCAGTATCTAACAAGTTGTTTGATTAATTTGAAATTACGACGATTCTAAATTTAAAGACGAATAAATAAAATTGCTTTAAAGTAGATTTTAAGAAAATTTGATATTAAAAACTATCTAGGGTGTGAGTTATTTATCCAATATTATTTAAAGATGAAGTGGTTATCTTATAGTTGGGTAAAAAATATTATTTATTAACTGGAACACTAATTTATGTAAAAGCCTCTTCCGATGGTCAATTACAAATACCTAGTATAATCCAATTGAACCATATGTTGGATAATATGACCCATAGCGTCACTATTTGCACAGATCATTGTGTTGTTGTAGCAAATAACTATGTGACAAGGAAATTGCACTCTCATCATTTGTGATTAGATCACCTTAGATATATAAATGAAGAGAGGTCCCTATGATTAGTTCCTGGACTGAGATGATATGAGACAGTATCAGTCCCCGAAGGATTAATCATTAAATATCCCTAGCCGGAGTATTATCGAGACTGGACATCGATAATGCGGAATAGGCTAGTATTGCACTTGTGTGCGTTGTGAGGGCACAACGGCATAGTTCTCATATATATAAGTATTGGATGCTTATGCAAATGCGATAGGAGGTCGTGTTTGACCGATGGTACGGGAAACAGCTTCGCTCTGGATAGACCCCTCGGAATCCCATTGGTATTATGAATATGTGTCTATGGGAGGCCGAAATCAAGGTAGGTGTGTATAGTCTTAACCTGAGACTTACATCGCTAATGCTTACGACAATCGATATACTTTAGTTGAGGTCGTCTAGGACTCTAACCGGTTCTGTGTACGCCAATGCCGGGTATAGTGAGAATCGTAGTGTATTGGATGTGATGTCAAGACGGAAGTATCACTCCAGTCATAGTGGAGATGATGTCACGCAGGATACGGTATTAGTGCTCTTAAGTGCTGCGCGGCCATCGGGATATTATGACAAGGTCATGTATATCCGATTATAGAGACTAGTTACCAGACATCCGACATGTGCTTCGTACGGGGCAGACACTTATCCAGCCCCAGGCCTAGCACGTGACTATCCGATACTGGGCCGATATACACAATACAATCGTATACTACGCTTGATACAGATCTTAATATTCTTAGATGGATATGTCCGGAGAACTGGGTAGACTTGGTGCTTTGCTAGGAGTCGACCTTGTCTCGTAAATCGGTATCGCTTCCCGATATCCACCGATGATGCACAACTCGCACTCTTGAATAATCTGGGATTATATAGAAGAGAGAGAGATTAATCTAGGATTAATTACGGAGATATTTTATCTAGGATAAAATATCGTCAAGAGAGAGATAACGATTAATTTGGAATTAATCGATTAAATTAATATATTCGATATATTAAACGAAATTAGATTTCGACGCGAAATTAAAATTAGATTTTAATTCGGGCGAACGAATTAATTTAGAATTAATTCGTAAGCGACGTGAATAGTGAATTCGCTAGGCGTAATCATCTAATTACGACGCGACGGAAAAATCGTTAATTTGGAATTAGCGAACCCAAGCCCGAGTGTGATTGCGAGCGCATTCGTATTTCGAATTCGAGTGCGGCGTCGCAAGTCGCATCAAGCGTCAAATCATTCGTCACATCAAGCGTCAAATCAAATGTCACTTTGAGTGATGTGATTGATTGATGTGATTGATTGATTGATTGACAAAGCAACTTGTCACTTTGATTGATAGAAGTTGTTGCAATAGTGTAGTTGTTGGAAAGTTATGCTTGACTTTTTGAAAGCCAATTTTATGTATTACCTTTAATATATTTTGGAAAGTATATAAGGTAAATGTTTTTTACTTTCTAACAACTAATACACAATCATCATCTCTCTCATTTCTCCTCTTCTCCTCACGCCCAAACTGCATATTGCTCACTGGTTTTGAACCAGAAATGGCGTGACTTTAGGGAAGCAAAGAGTGGGTTTTCATGGTGAAAATTCAAGTGCTAGCACACTTACGAGTCTTGCGAAGGTGGTAGGGAGGTTCGACCATGAGCCGGGATCCGTCGGACGAGGCTTGGAGCTCCGTTTTCTCAGCTCAAATCTGAAATTCGTGGACAGTGGACTGCTGCAGTTCATGCGCCAAAACAGTGAGTTTTTGGGCTTCAATCGTCTTCAAATCGACTCAACCGATCGATGTGAGTATTCCACTATCTCCGTTGGTGTATTCACGCATGTTTTCATTGCTTGTATGATCTTGGGACCTAGATTTAAACCAACAATGGCATCAAGAGCTTAGGTTCAAGCATGAAAAATGTAGGGCTTAAAATTGGGTATTTTGTATTGAGCATGATTTAACAAAATTGGATGTTTGAGCATGCTTAATATATGTTGAATTGATGATTGATTTGATCAATTTCAAGAAAATGTGATTGGATCAATTTTGCCCAAATTTGTGAGTTGGCCGAATATGATGGTGAATTTTGGATTCTTGGAATTTTTGATTTTGATTCATTGGATGAAGTTAGAATCATGTAGGATGATGTTAATTTGAATCGAATTGGATTGGATTTCGAATTGGACAAAAATCCCTAAATTCTATATGTTGGCAGAATTGCTTATTGCCCTAATGTCTTGGTATTTTTGATTTTATGAACATTGGATGTGTATGAAATCATTTAGGATGTTGATTTGATGTCGATTGTGGGTTCGATTGGATCGAACCGAATCGGACACAAAATCCCTCCTTGGCCGAGAGCTTTGAAGCATGTAAATGGGTTTGATTTTTCAATTTGTGTGTTGGACATATAATAAAGAATTGAGATGATTAATTGGACTAATTTAGGTGTTTTGAAATGTTGATTTAGTTGATTAATCATGTAATGCACTTTAGGTAATTAAATTGCTAAATTGGATTTATGTAATTTAAGTATTTGAGGCCTTAAATTGGATTTGGACTTCTAATATTGTATTTGGGCCTATGGGCTTGATTTTATCAAGTTGGGGTTAGGCAAATGGATTGGATCCAATTGGGCCCAAAACCTTAACCATGAAGCCCAATGCGACTTAATGAACCTTTAAAGTTCAATTGGGCCTAATGGGCCAAGATTGATTTATAGGCTTATGGGGTAATCCCGGATTGGACTTTGGTTATCGGTTTGACCCGAGTTGACCAAAAGTCCACGCCTTAAGAAATCAATTAAAAGCCCATTGGACTTTAATGAATTGACGTTGGACGTTAAGCGGTCTTTGAGACGCGTTACGATTAATTTTAGAATTTAAATCGTAAAAGGTTTATTAAATAAAAGTGTGATATTTAATTAGAATTGAATAGTGAATTAGTATTAAATACATGTTAAATTGATTTAATGATGTAGTTTCATTTAATTCATGAATTCGTACTTTAAGTACTTATTCGCAAAAACGAGTTTGACTCGAACAAAATCAAATCGTTGTTTGAACATTGGATGATCACTTAATTATCATATTAATTATTTGATTAGATTGATGATGCATGCTTATGTGTGTGAATACGTGGTTGTGTTGAATGAATAATGTCTATCGGATGGATATTAGTCGGGTGGGGCAATTTTAGAAATTGTTTTGTAATAAATTCGATTTATTAAATTGGACCTGCGTTCCAGCCTTATCACCTCTATTCTCTTTGTATTCTCTTCTCACCTATTCCCCTCAATGTAAATGAGGTTTCTTTAGAAGTGTAGTGTAAGGGGTAGAAGTAATACAAGTGCTAGCTTGAGTGAGAAAGGGAGAGATTTGATCTAGGATCATTGTTAAGTATCCATCCGCATATCATTATTATTTATTTTCATATGCGCTTTATTATGTGTTTAGAATGCATGTTTTAAGGGTGTATGATGATGAGACCTTAACAAAGATAATTAATTTGGTAGCCAATTTGCACGCGAAAAGCCCTCATCAAATATCATGCGTCTTTTCCTTCCATTGAGTGATTCTTACTCAAGATCCTAGATTGGCATGGGTTGTTGGCCAAAGTCAAGCCCTTGTCCGTCGAAGATGTGTTTGAATCACGAAGCTTTGTTCCATATGTTAGACATTGTGTCCATAGCGTCACTGTTTGTAAATGATATTGTATTATTGTACAAAATTAACTATGTAATAATGAAATTGCCTTTTGCCATTTTGTAAATATTATTTACTTTTATTTATTGATATATAAATGGCGAAAGTCCATATGATTAGTACTGGATTGAGATGATATGAGACAGTATCAATCCATAAGGTCATTAAACGGTTTAATCATTAAATATCCCCTAGTCGGTAGTATTATTCGAGACTGGACATCGATAATGCGGAATAGACTAGTATTGCGCTTGTGCACGTTGTGGGGCACAACGGCATAGTTCTCATATATTTAAGTATTGGATACTTATGCAAGTGCGATAGGAGGTTGTGTTTTACCGATGGTACGGAAAACAGCTTCGCTCTGGATAGACCGGACCCCGCGGAATCCCATTGGTAGTATGTCTAGGTGTCTATGGGAGGCCGCATCAGGGTAGGTGTATATGGTCTTAACCTGAGACTTACATCGCTAGTAGTAGTACTTGCGACAATCGGTAAACTTTGGTTTTGGTGGTTGGGGACCTTAACCGGTTCTGTGTACACCTCTTCTGGGTTTATCGAGAATCGTAGTGTACTGGATGTGATGTCAAGATGGAAGTATCGCTTCAGACATATGGAGGTGATGATCACGCAGGACACAGAACTAGTACTCTATAAAAGGTTGCAACCGTCGGGACATATGACTAGGTCAGGATTGTCCGATTTAAAGAGACTAGTTGCTTGATGTCCGATATATGTTTCGTACGGGGCAGACACACATCTCCAGCCCCAGGCCTAGCATGTGATCATTCGATACTGGATCGATGTACGCAATACTACGGTATACTACGCTTGATATAGATCTTATATTCCTATAAGAATATTTCTGGAGAATTGGGTAGGCATGGCGCTTTGCTAGAAGCCAACCTTGTCTTGTGAATCGGTAAGAACGTAGTACGAGGTACGTGCGTGTTCGGATTATCCGAGACCGTATTTACTGCCAATATATCCGGAGATCTCTTGGGTCGCTTCCTGAAGATTCACCTATGATATTTGATTCGAACTTAATAATCTTGGATTAATTGCGGAGAAACTTTATCTCGGATAAAGTGCCTTATTTAGAGAGAGAGAACGATTAATTTGGAATTAATCAGTAAAATTATTATATTCGATATAATAATTGAAATTCGATTTCGACGCGAAATTAAAATTAGATTTTAATTCGGGCATACAAGTTAATTTAGAATTAATTCGTTAGCGACGTAAATAATAATTTCGCTAGGCGCGATTATTTATTTAAATTCGATTTAATTAACGTCGCGACGCAAGTTCGGTATTTCGGAAATATCGAACCCGAACGCGTGAGTGCACGTGGGCCCGCTTTCATTTGGAAACGTGTGGGGCCCACATGACACATGTCATTATATGTATTATTTTATTGATAATGCATTGCATGGTGATAGTGTATAATGCACTCAATTGTTATGCATGGAATTTGAGTGTTTGACACTCTAAGCCTTTGCATGGTTTGTGTCATAGATTTATTATTATTTAATAAATATTATGGCATAAATATAAATTGATTTTTGGTATCAAAAATCAACAAGAAAAATCTCTCTTCTCTCTCTCACATGCCGAAAACTGCATGCAGTTTTTGGTCTTCATCTTCTTCATTTTGGTTGCCAAAAAGCTTGAAGATAGTGTGGTTGTTTGGAACATATTCTCACATGCAAGGCTAGCACCTTCAAGGGATCAAAAGAGGTGATAGGGAAACTATCATAGAGCAAGGAATTCACAAAGCTTGGAGCTTTCCACCTTCTCTCCTCTTGGCCGAATCAACAACACTTGGAGCTTCCATTTGGTTGATTTTCTTCATCACAAAGCATTGTAAGTATGATTCCGCCATACTTCAAAGTTAAATATATATTCATTTATTGTATTTCAATGCTTAATCTTTCCTTGGGACATATTATAAAAACCAACAATGGTATCATGGAGCCATGGTTAAGCATGAAATACTTTAGGTTAAAATTTGACAAAATTGGTTGAAGTATGTTCTTGTGAAATTTGATGAATGAGTATGCTTGCATGTATATAGAATGATGTTACATGGAATCAATTTTATGAAAAATGCATTGGATGATTTTTTCCCCAAAAATTTAACCTTGGCCGAATGGTATGAGAAATTGATTGAAGCATGTTCTTGTGAAATTTGATGAATAAGAATGCTTGCATGTATATAGAATGATGTTACATGGAATCAATTTTATGAAAAATGCATTGGATGATTTTTTCCCCAAAAATTCAACCTTGGCCGAATGGTATGTTAAAATTGGTTGAAGCATGTTCTTGTGAAATTTGATGAATAAGAATGCTTACATGTATATAGAATGATGTTACATGGAATCAATTTTATGAAAAATGCATTGGATGATTTTTTTTCCCCAAATTCATGCCTTGGCCGAATGTGTTGCTACTTGGAGTGGATTGGAATTTTTTGTGTTTAAGATCATTGGATGACTTAGAACGTGTACGGGACGTAGATTAGTAATTCAATCGGATTGAAAAACAAATCGACACAAAAAAACTCACCTTGGCCGAATACATAATGGACATGTAAAGGAGTTGATTTTTGTTAAAATTAATGTTGGACATTTATTTTGAACAATACATGATTAATAAATTAAATGTGTATTTTTGAAATATTTGGTTTAATGTATTAATCTTGGAATTACACTTTAATTAATTGGACTTTAATGTTTGGAATATTAAAATTTAATTAATGGGCTTAATTGGTAAATTGGGCTTTTAATATTGTATTTGGGCATAATGGGCTTGGTTGGACCAAGTAGATTTGGGCCAAAAGGATTGGATCCAATTTGGGCCTAAATCACTCCATTAAGTCCAAATATAATATAATGGGCTTTAATAATTTAATTGGGCCTTATGGGCTTAAAATTGGTTTTATGGCATTTAAGGGTGATTCCTTATTTGGGCTTGGTAATTGGGTTTGACCCACATTGACCAAAGCCCAAGCCTTAATAAATCAATTGAAAGCCCATTTGACTTGAATTAAATTAAACATTGGATGTTAGTTGGGCTTTGAGGCCCAATAAGATTAGATTTAGAATCTAAGTCTTTAAAGCACATTAAAAGTGTAAACATTTAATTTGGAATTAAATAATTGAATTAGTATTGAATACGAATTAAATTAGATTTAATAAGTAGTTCGATATAATTCGCGAATTCGTACCTATGTACTTATTCTCAATCGAGTTGGACTCGCGCAAAATCAAACCGTTGTTTGAACATTGGATGATCACTTAAACAAAGACTAATTAATTGGATTAGATTGGTTGTAAAAGCATGTCTTGTTTGAATATATATATGTGATGAATGAATAGTGTATATCGGATGGATATTAGAAGGGAAAGGGTAATTTTAGAAATTATTGTAAATTGGGAATTTATAAATTGGACCTGCGTGTCCAGCCTTATCTCTTTATCTCTTTGTATTCTCTTCTCACCTAATTCCCCTCAATGTAAATGAGGTTTCTCTTATTGTATTATGTAATTGGGTAGAAGTAGAATAGTGCTAGCGGGAGAGAGGAAAGGGAGTGATTTGTTCTAGGAACAAGTTGTTTATATATCCATCCGCATATCACTATTAATTTACTTTACGCGCTTTATGATGTTTTAGAAGCATGCTTAAGGGTGTATGATGATGAGACCTAACAAAGATAAATAAATTGGTTGCCAATTACGCGAAAATCCCTCAATTTATATTAAGCGAATATCCTTCCATTGAATGGTTCTTGTTCAAGATCCGAAGTTGGCATTGGTTTGTTTTTGACCAAAGTCAAGACCTTTGTCAATCAAGGATGTACTTGAATCATGAGAGTTTTGTTGCATATCGGTGTCTTGTCCAAATCGTGATTTTTATTGGCCAAAGTCAAGATCACTTTTTGTCCAACGACATTGATTACGAAACTTTCCTCGTCAATGGGTCCCGCTTAACTGGAATCATTAGGTTTGTTTTTGGCCAAAGCCAAGGCCTAGATGATTCGGAGGATAGGGTTAGGAAAATGTAATGGTTACATTGGCATTATACATATGTTTCGGACTTGGATGTCCACCTAACCGGATCTAGGAATTGGATGAGATCCAATTGATCATGGAGATCTACCTAAGTTAAATAGCATACAATTTTTATTGGCCAAAGTCAAGGTTGTGTGTTATTTAACGGGATCCTAGCCCACTAGGAAATTCGATTTCCCGAGTTCTCTACAGAGGGTTAGAAACTTGAAGAAAATAGTGGGAGGCTATTATTGAATTTGCAATTTCATTCAGATACTTAGCCTTACGCGTCTTTCAAAATTATTTCGTCAATATTTTAAATAATTAGTTGGACTAATATATTGTTTTATTTTGTAACAGTTTGACTGTACCCATAACATCGTTGACTTTATAGTTGGACTATAGTTGTCAAGATGATTGGCAAAGGTAATATCCGCGACATAATCATGGGCGATAATGTCTTCAAAGGGACAAACTTTGCCGACTGGGAAATGAACCTCAAGATAGTGCTTGGGGCTGAGAGGATACTGTATACTATTCAGAGACCTCTCCCGCCTGAACCCACTGAGCCACTGGAGCTAGAGTTATGGAAGACTATAGTGACGATTGTGACCAAGCTCAGTCAGTTATGCTAGCTGCAATGACCCAGCATTTCAGACGCCAGTACAGGGACTTGGATCCCTATAACATGATGGCAAGATTGCGTGATCTTCACCGCACCAATAAGCGGATGAAGAGGTACGAGCTAGTAAGGAAACTCTTCCGCTCCCGGATGACAGACGGCGCATCAGTTGAGGCCCACGGGACTCAAATGATCGCCGATATTGATGAGTTGGCCAATATGGGAATAGTCTTGGAGGCTGAGCTGACTATAGATATGATCTTGCAGTCACTTCCTAATACTTGGAAACAAATCATAATCAACTATAAGTTGATGGATACAGATGACACTCTTGGAGAGCTGTTATCCGTATTGAAGGAGTCCAAAAGGGAACTCCTAAAGGGGAGCAAGCGCGAGGCGCATTTTGCATCGACCTCTCATGCGCCAAAGGGTGGGCCCAAGGCAATTGGAGGTGCGAGGAAGAAGAAGTTCAAGAAAAGGGGCAAAGGCAAGTTGACAGTGGCTTCTAGGAAGCCAAAGGACAAATCTCGCGACATCTGCCTCAACTGCGGCAAGAGGGGTCACTGGAAACGTGACTGCCAAATGAGCATTGTGCAGAGGGAGGATATCAAAGCTGGCAAGGCTATCGCCTCTGGTATGTTTGTTATTGAGATAAATATGAATACTTCTAGTTTTAAAAATTGGATTTTTGATTCTGGTTGTGGTGCTCATATTTGTACTGATGTGCAGGATCTGCATGATAGCAGGATGCTGGCGTCAGGGGAGATGGATCTACGGGTCGGAAACGGAACACCAGTTGCTGTTTTGGCCGTAGGGACTTTTGTTTTAGAACTGCCCCAGGGCATGTACTTAAACTTTTGAACTGTTATTTTGTACCTAGTTTAACTAGGAATATTATATCTGTATCCTTGTTAACCCAGCAGGGTTACACTTTTGTATTTAGAAACACTGGGTGTTATTTATATAAAAATGATGCAGAAATTTGCACAGCTGTTGCAAATAACGGTCTTTATATTTTGAATATAAATGAATCTCCTAAAATGACAAACAAAAGGCTCAAAAGGAGTAATCTAAAAGATGAAGCTTATATGTGGCATTGTCGTCTAGGACACATTAACAAGACTCGCATCCACACTTTCGAAGAGTGGGTACTTGGACGAATTTGATCCCAATTCATATGACGTCTGCGAATCTGTCTTTTTAGGCAAAATGCCTAAATCACCTTTTAGCGGTAAAGGTGAACGTGCCACAGAACTGTTGGCTCTTGTTCATACTGATGTATGCGGGCCCATGTCTAGCCAGGCTAAAGGTGGATTTCACTACTTCGTAACCTTTACAGATGATGCATCTCGTTACGGTTATGTGTATCTTATGAGACACAAGTCGGAAACTTTTGAGAAATTCAAAGAGTTTCGACACGAAGTGGAGAAACAAACAGGGAAGAGTATTAAGACATTACGGTCAGACCGTGGTGGCGAATACTTAAGTTATGAGTTTCAAGATTACTTGAAAGAATATGGTATTCTTTCACAGTGGACTCCTCCTGGAACACCGCAATTAAACGGTGTGTCCGAACGGAGAAACCGCACCTTGTTGGACATGGTAAGGTCAATGATGAGTCGCACTGAGCTACCAATATCCTTCTGGGGATACGCATTAAACAGTGCTATACTTATTTTGAATAAGGTACCGTCGAAGTCTGTTGAACAGACTCCATATGAGATATGGACAGGAAGGAAACCAGGTTTCTCTTTCCTGAAGATTTGGGGATGCTGGGCATATGTTAAACGTTTGAAAGTACCAAACTTGAACCCAAAACTGATAAATGCCTTTTTGTAGGATATCCTAGGGAACCAAAGGATATTACTTCTATCACCCACAAGAGAACAAAGTATTTGTTGCTCTACAAGCATTTTTCCTTGAGAAGGATTTTATAAATGCAGTGGTAAGTGGGAGGAAAGTAGAACTCGATGAAGATCGTAGTGATACTGTTCCTGGCAATGAATCAACGACGGAACAAGAACAGACCGTCCGGGATGAGTCTGTACCACAAACTTCACATACACAAGGACCGCGTAGGTCGGAGAGAGTCAGAACAGTACCTGAGAGGTATGGGTTCCTGATCTCACCTCATGTAGATATTAATCTTATTGAGGATAATGAACCGGCTACGTATGAGGAAGCGATACAAAATATCGATTCCGCTTTATGGCAAGATGCCATGAAGTCCGAGATGGATTCCATGTACGCCAACCAAGTTTGGACACTGGTTGATGCACCAGAAGGCATAAAGCCTATTGGATGCAGATGGATCTTCAAGAAGAAGACCGACATGGATGGAAACGTACAAACGTACAAAGCTAGGCTTGTAGCGAAGGGGTATCGTCAACAATATGGTATTGATTATGACGAAACCTTCTCACCCGTTGCCATGATTAAATCCATTCGGATAATGCTTGCAATAGCTGCATATTTCGATTACGAGATATGGCAGATGGACGTTAAAACCGCTTTCCTTAACGGAAACCTTTTGGAGGATGTTTATATGCAACAGCCTGACGGTTTTATCGTACCTAGACTTGCAAACAAGGTTTGTAAGTTAAATCGATCCATTTATGGATTGAAGCAAGCATCACGGTCATGGAATCAGCGTTTTGATGAGATCATAAAAGAATATGATTTCGTGCAAAACGCAGATGACCCTTGTGTATACAAGAAGGTTAGTGGGAGAGCACTTACTTTTATTATCCTTTATGTCGACGACGTATTGCTTATAGGCAATGACATTCCCATGCTAACGTCGGTGAAAGCTTGGCTTTCATTAAAATTCTCCATGAAAGATCTGAGAGAAGCAGCCTTTATTCTTGGAATAAAGATCTACAGGGATAGATCTAGAAAGCTGCTTGGACTCTCCCAGAGTACATACATTGATAAAGTGTTGAAGCGATTCAACATGGAACAATCCAAGAGGGGATTGGTTCCAATGGTACGTGGTACCTCTCTGTCTAAGGACATGTGTCCTAAGACTCAGGAAGAGAGAGACCACATGAGTCGGATACCGTTCGCCTCGGCAGTCGGATCGATCATGTATGCCATGATATGTACACGACCTGATGTCTCATATGCTTTGAGCATGTGCAGTCGCTATCAGGCCGATCCAGGTGAAGGTCACTGGATAGCAGTTAAGAATATCCTTAAGTATCTTAAACGAACTAAGGATGCTTTCTTAATTTATGGAGGTGGAGAACTTGCGGTATCTGGGTATACCGATGCAAGTTTCCAAACCGACAAGGATGACTACAGGTCGCAATCCGGGTACATTTTTTGTTTGAATAACGGAGCAGTGAGCTGGAAATCTTCCAAGCAAGATACTGTTGCCGATTCAACAACAGAAGCGGAGTACATCGCTGCATCTGAAGCAGCAAAGG
Source organism: Zanthoxylum bungeanum (assembly GCA_019454045.1). NCBI lineage: Eukaryota > Viridiplantae > Streptophyta > Magnoliopsida > Sapindales > Rutaceae > Zanthoxylum > Zanthoxylum bungeanum. Next base: position 39,242 of record SKCR01015799.1, read on the forward strand.
AGGCAGTTTGGATCCGAAAGTTCCTAATCGGATTAGGAGTAGTTCCGTTAGCAGCTGAGCCCGTTCCATTGTATTGTGACAATAACGGGGCTATAGCACAGGCTAAGGAACCAAGGTCTCATCAACGGTCCAAGCATGTTCTTCGACGTTACCATCTGATTCGGGAGATTATACATCGTGGCGATGTAAAAGTCGAGAAGGTCACATCAGATGACAACATTGCAGATCCGCTGACGAAGGCTGTTCTTCAGCAAGTTTTTGAACGACACATACATAGTTCGGGTATTAGATGCTTGAGTGACTGGCTATAGGCCAAGTGGGAGATTGTTAGACATTGTGTCCCATAGCGTCACTGTTTGTAAATGATATTGTATTATTGTACAAAATTAACTATGTAATAATGAAATTGCCTTTTGCCATTTTGTAAATATTATTTACTTTGATATATAAATGGCGAAAGTCCATATGATTAGTACTGGATTGAGATGATATGAGACAGTATCAATCCATAAAGGTTTAATCATTAAATATCCCTAGCCGTAGTATTATCGAGACTGGACATCGATAATGCGGAATAGACTAGTATTGCGCTTGTGCACGTTGTGAGGGCACAACGGCATAGTTCTCATATATTTAAGTATTGGATACTTATGCAAGTGCGATAGGAGGTTGTGTTTTACCGATGGTACGGAAAACAGCTTCGCTCTGGATAGACCCCGCGGAATCCCATTAGTAGTATGTCTGGTGTCTATGGGAGGCCGCATCAGGGTAGGTGTATATGGTCTTAACCTGAGACTTACATCGCTAGTACTTGCGACAATCGGTAAACTTTGGTTTTGGTGGTTGGGGACCTTAACCGGTTCTGTGTACACCTCTTCTGGGTTTATCGAGAATCGTAGTGTACTGGATGTGATGTCAAGATGGAAGTATCGCTTCAGACATATGGAGGTGATGATCACGCAGGACACAGAACTAGTACTCTATAAAAGGTTGCAACCGTCGAGACAATATGACTAGGTCAGGATTGTCCGATTTAAAGAGACTAGTTGCTTGATGTCCGATATATGTTTCGTACGGGGCAAGACACATCTCCAGCCCCAGGCCTAGCATGTGATCATCCGATACTGGATCGATGTACGCAATACTACGGTATACTACGCTTGATATAGATCTTATATTCCTATAAGAATATTTCTGGAGAATTGGGTAGGCATGGCGCTTTGCTAGAAGCCAACCTTGTCTTGTGAATCGGTAAGAACGTAGTACGAGGTACGTGCGTGTTCGGATTATCCGACGACCGTATTTACTGCCAACATATCCGGAGATCTCTTGGGTCGCTTCCTGAAGATTCACCTATGATATTTGATTCGAACTTAATTAATCTTGGATTAATTGCGGAGAAACTTTATCTCGGATAAAGTGCCTTATTTAGAGAGAGAGAACGATTAATTTGGAATTAATCAGTAAAATTATTATATTCGATATAATAATTGAAATTCGATTTCGACGCGAAATAAAATTAGATTTTAATTCAGGCATAAAAGTTAATTTAGAATTAATTCGTTAGCGACGTAAATAATAATTTCGCTAGGCGCGATTATTTATTTAAATTCGATTTAATTAACGTCGCGACGCAAGTTCGGTATTTCGGAAATATCGAACCCGAACGCGTGAGTGCACGTGGGCCCGCTTTCATTGGAAAACGTGTGGGGCCCACATGACACATGTCATTATATGTATTATTTTATTGATAATGCATTGCATGGTGATAGTGTATAATGCACTCAATTGTTATGCATGGAATTTGAGTGTTTGACACTCTAAGCCTTTGCATGGTTTGTGTCATAGATTTATTATTATTTAATAAATATTATGGCATAAATATAATTGATTTTTGGTATCAAAAATCAACAAGAAAAATCTCTCTTCTCTCTCTCACTTGCCGAAAACTGCATGCAGTTTTTGGTCTTCATCTTCTTCATTTTGTTGCCAAAAAGCTTGAAGATAGTGTGGTTGTTTGGAACATCTTCTCACATGCAAGGCTAGCACCTTCAAGGGATCAAAAGAGGTGATAGGGAAACTATCATAGAGCAGGAATTCACAAAGCTTGGAGCTTTCCACCTCTTCTCCTCTTGGCCGAATCAATCAACACTTGGAGCTTCCATTTTGGTTTGATTTTCTTCATCAACAAAGCATTGTAAGTATGATTCCGCCATACTTCAAAGTTAAATATATATTCATTTATTGTATTTCAAATGCTTAATCTTTCCTTGGGACATATTATAGAAACCAACACCATATTGGGTCTTGTCCAAGTTGTGTTTGTTGGCCAAAGTCAAGACCACTTCTTGTCCAACGACATTGATTACGAAGCTTCCATGGTCAATGGGTCCGCGCTTGACTGGGATCATTAGGTTTTTTGTGCCAAAGCAAGGCCTAGTTGATTAGAGGAAAAAGGTTAGGGTATACATTCGATGTATAGGCATATATAAGATATATGTTTGGGACTTGGATGTCCACCTACTGGATCTAGGAGTTTGATGAGATCCAATTGATCTTCGAGATCCACCTAGTTAATTATCATACAATTTGTTGGCAAAGTCAAGATTGTGTGATATTTAACGGGATCCTAGCCCACTAGGAAACACGGTTTCCCGAGTACTCGACAGAGGGTTTAGAGGCTCGATGAAAAATAGTGGGAGGCATGTATTGAATTTGCAACATTCGTTCGAATACTCGCTAAACGCGCTCATCTATTTTATTCGTCATATTAATCAAAAGTATTAGTTGGACTAATATTTTATGTTGTTTTAAAAATATATATAGTTGGACTATATACAAACTCATTCATATATAGTTGATTTTATAATTGATTATAGTAACCAATATAATTGAATTAAATGATAGTTGATTTTATAATTGGATTATAGTAATCATATTAAAATTATATTTGATTAATAATTGGATTATTGTAATCATTATAATAAATAGTACCTTATTATATTGATTAAATAGTTGGACTATTGAAATCAAGAAAGAATTGAAAAGTTGATATTTAAAATATATAATCCTTGGATTAAATGTTTTAAATGATTTAATTTTCATATTGGAATAAATAATAGGTTAATTTATTTGATAAAATAACTTATTATGACTAGGCCCATAATTAAGCAAATAGTAGAGCATAAAATCTTTGGAAGATTTATATGATGATGACTTTAGTTCTTAATTTAATATACTTGACAATAAATCTATCTTTAGATTTAAAAGTATTAAATTGCAATTAATAATTCTAGAGAATTGATTGACTATTCTAGGGGTGAAAGTCAAAGTTTGCAATTGGGCGTGTTGCACAAGGTGCACATCGTTTCAATATTCCGAAACCCAAGGCTTGGCCAAAGGTTTGTGAAATATTGAAAATAATTGACATATCCCAAAGTGACTACCATTTGGATATGGAAGACACGAAGGAATTAAAGAAAGGGCGAGGCTCTAACTTTAAAATATTTGTCAAAGTTATGTTCACTACTAGTATTGAAATTAGATTTTAAATACTTAGTGTGGTACATAAAAATATGTATTGATGTTCAGAATCTGCTTTGAGCAGGATACTGACTTCAAGCTGAGATTACTCTGCGAATCGGAAACGGGACGAAAGTTCTGTGTCGACCGTAGATACCTAAGTTTAGGAACTACCCTTCGGGTATGTACTTAAATTAGGAACTGTTATAATGTAACTAGTTTGACTAGAGATATTATCTCTATATCAGTGTTTAATCCGTTGCGGATAAACCTTTATATTCTTGAACACTAAGTGTTTCATTATATAAAGATGATACTGAGATAAATACATTAGATGTGATTAACAGAATTTATATTTTGAATATAAATAAATCTCAAACATATAAAATGACAAATAAATAGCTCAAATTGATTTGATCAATAGAGACTTATTTGTGGTATTGTTGTCTAGGACACAATTTAACGAGACTCGTATATCCACACTTTTGAAGAGTGGGTACTAGGACTGATTTGACTATTCAAATAAAGTCTGCGAATCTCTAGTTTATTAGGTAAAGTACCTAAAATACTATTTACTTGGTAATAGTATAAGGGCCACCAATCTGTTAGCTCTATTCATGGTGAAGTTAGTGGGCCCATATCTAGCTAGGCTAGATGTGAACATGAATATTTCGTGACCTTAACAGATGTAACATCACGTTATGGTTATGTGTTTCTTTTGAAGAACACAGATCGGAAACTATTAGGGTTTCGACACGAAGTAGATTAACAGATCGACTATAGTATTATGCCGTCACGGTAAGACCGTAATGGAAAATACTTAAGCAGTAAGTTTCAAACATACATGAAAGAGTATAGTATTCTTTCAGATGAGGACTCCTCCCGAGACACGTCAGTTTGACGGTGTGTCCAAACTAAAAAACCGAATTTTGTTGGACATGATAAGTTTATAACGAGTCGCTCTGAGCTACCATTTCCTTCAACGGATATGTATCTCAGTGCAAAACTTATTTAGAATAAGGTTCCATATAAATCTGTTTGACAGATATCATATAGGATATGAAAGGAAAGAAACAGGGTTTCTCATTCCTAATAATTGGGTATGCCAGGCATAACGTTTGGATGATACCAAACTAAAGACCCAAATTGGATAAGTGCCAATATAGGTTATCCTAAGGGAAACCATAAGTATAGTACTTATAAATCTCACATGAGAACAATGTGATTGTTGCTCACCATGCATTTTTCCTGAGAGGAATATCGATATGCAGTGGTAAGTGGGAGGATAGTGATACTCGATGAAAATCAGAGTAATACTGTTCAAGGCACGAAGTCCTTAATGGAACACGAATAGTTCATCAATAATGAATCTGTACCATTAATCTTCGAATACACAAGAACTGAGTAGATCGGATAGAGTCAGAAAACAACCTAGGGTATGGGTTTCTGATCTAACCTCATAAAGATGTCAATCTTATGAAGGTATATCCACCGACTACGTTTTGAGGAAGTGATACGAGGTATCGACTTCCTATTATGGCAAAGTGCCATGAGTCCGAAATGGATTCCATGTATAACAACTATTTTGGATACTAGTTGTTGTACCACAAGGCATTGTGCCTATTGGTACATTAAACGTCTTCAAGGAAGACATACATGGAAGGCAACATACCAACGTTCAAAGCTGGGCTTTTGACGGAAAGGTATCGTTATCAACATTGTGTTAATAACGGTTCAACCTTTTATCTGTTGCCATAGTAAATCCATTTTGATGATGCTTGTTAATACTGCACATTTCATTTATGAAATGTGTCAGATGCAGATCAAAATCGCTTTCCTGAAAAGGAAACCTTTTGGAGGATGTTTACAACATCCTGACGATTTTGTATAACCAACAAACGAGGTTTGCGGGTTATTCAATCCATGTTTGGATTAATGCAAGCATAAGGTTCTTGGAACTGTCGTTTTGAAATAATCATAATGATTTATGATTTGACTCAAAACGAAATAATTCTTGTGTATATAAGGAGGTTAGTGGGAGAGGGCACTGACAATGAAATTCCCAATAAAGCAATTGGTGAAGCTGGCTTTCATAGATATTCTTTCAATAGAAATTCTCCGTAGAATTCTGGGGAGTAACAACCTTTATTCAAGGAATAAAGATCTACTGGGATAGATTTGGAGTTGTTAACTCTCTGGGAAATTGTACATTTAAAATGTACTTGATATGGTGTCTCATACGCTTCGAGCATATGGAGTCACAATCGGATCAATCCAAGTGATAGTCACTGGATTGAAGTTAAGAACATCTGTTAGTATCTTAGAGAACTAAAGATGTTGTCTAAAACTATGGAGAAGGAGAACTTGAAGTGACTGGGATCACTGCTGCAAGTTTCCAAATAGTTAAATACTGCGGTACTATAAAGTTTGAATAATGGGACAGTGAGCTGGAAATCTTCCGAGCAAGATATTGTTGCCTAATAAACAACAAATGCGGATTATTGCTGCAGCTGAGGCAGCAAAAGAAGCCATTTGGATCGAAACATAAATCTAATAGATTAGATATAGTTCTGTTAGCAGCTGAGCTAGGCGTCAGCACAGGCTAAGGAATTAAAGGTATCATCGACGATCCAGATATAAACTTCTAAATCATCTGATTCGTTCGATCATACATCGTGGTGATGTGATGATCGTATAAATCGCGTCAGACGATAATCATACAAATCCGCTGACGAAAACCTTTCCTCAGCAATTTGAGCGAACCGTACATAGTTCGGGTGTTAGACACTCGAGTGACTGGCTATGTGCCAAGTGGGAGATTGTTGGATAATATGACCCATAGCGTCACTATTTGCACAGATCATTGTGTTGTTGTAGCAAATAACTATGTGACAAGGAAATTGCACTCTCATCATTTGTGATTAGATCACCTTAGATATATAAATGAAGAGAGGTCCCTATGATTAGTTCCTGGACTGAGAATGATATGAGACAGTATCAGTCCCCGAAGGATTAATCATTAAATATCCCTAGCCGGAGTATTATCGAGACTGGACATCGATAATGCGGAATAGGCTAGTATTGCACTTGTGTGCGTTGTGAGGGCACAACGCATAGTTCTCATATATATAAGTATTGGATGCTTATGCAAATGCGATAGGAGGTCGTGTTTGACCGATGGTATGGGAAACAGCTTCGCTCTGGATAGACCCCTCGGATCCCATTGGTATTATGATATGTGTCTATGGGAGGCCGAAATCAAGGTAGGTGTGTATAGTCTTAACCTGAGACTTACATCGCTAATGCTTACGACAATCGATATCTTTAGTTGAGGTCTCTAGGACTCTAACTGGTTCTTAACCGGTTCTGTGTACCCAATGCCGGGTATATTGAGAATCGTAGTTATTGGATGTGATGTCAAGACGGAAGTATCACTCCAGTCATAGTGGAGATGATGTCACGCAGGATACGGTATTAGTGCTCTTAGTGCTGCGCGGCCATCGGGATATTATGACAAGGTCATGTATATCCGATTATAGAGACTAGTTACCAGACATCCGACATGTGCTTCGTACGGGGCAGACACTTATCCAACCCCAGGCCTAGCACGTGACTATCCGATACTGGGCCGATATACACATACAATCGTATACTACGCTTGATACAGATCTAATATTCTTAGATGGATATGTCCGGAGAATTGGGTAGACTGGTGCTTTGCTAGGAGTCGACCTTGTCTCGTAAATCGGTAGAACGTAGTACTTGGTACGTACGTGATTCGGATACTCCGACGACCGTATTTACTGCCAACTTATCCGGAGATCTCATGGGTCGCTTCCCGATAATCCACCGATGACGCACAACTCGCACTCTTGAATAATCTGGGATATATAGAAGAGAGAGAGAATTTAATCTAGGATTAATTACGGAGATATTTTATCTAGGATAAAATATCGTCAAGAGAGAGATAACGATTAATTTGGAATTAATCGATAAATTAATATATTCCATATATTAAACGAAATTAGATTTCGACGCGAAATTAAAATTAGATTTTAATCGGGCGAACGAATTAATTTAGAATTAATTCGTAAGCGACGTGAATAGTGAATTCGCTAGGCGTATCATCTAATTACGACGCGACGGAAAAATCGTTAATTTGGAATTAGCGAACCCAAGCCCGAGTGTGATTGCGAGCGCATTCGTATTTCAAATTCGAGTGCGGCGTCGCAAGTCGCATCAAGCGTCAAATCAAATGTCACTTTGAGTGATGTGATTGATTGATGTGATTGATTGATTGATTGACAAAGCAACTTGTCACTTTGATTGATAGAAGTTTGCAATAGTGTAGTTGTTGGAAAGTTATGCTTGACTTTTTGAAAGCCAATTTTATGTATTACCTTTAATATAATTTTGGAAAGTTATAAGGTAAATGTTTTTTACTTCTAACAACTAATACACAATCATCATCTCTCTCATTTCTCCTCTTCTCCTCACCCCAAAACTGCATATTGCTCACTGGTTTTGAACCAGAAATGGCGTGACTTTAGGGAAGCAAATAGTGGGTTTTCATGGTGAAAATTCAAGTGCTAGCACACTTACGAGTCTTGCGAAGGTGGTAGGGAGGTTCGACCATGAGCCGGGATCCGTCGGACGAGGCTTGGAGCTCCGTTTTCTCAGCTCAAATCTGAAATTCGTGGACAGTGGACTACTGCAGTTCATGTGCCAAAACAGTGAGTTTTTGGGCTTCAATCGTCTTCAAATCGACTCAACCGATCGATGTGAGTATTCCGCTATCTCTGTTGGTGTATTCACGCATGTTTCCATTGCTTGTATGATCTTGGGACCTAGATTTAAACCAACACCATATGCCTATGTCAACCAAATTACCTAGATTTATTAAGATTAAGTTCAAATTATGGCTACCCCCGCCCGACAGGTATATCCTATCCTGTAAGGAAATCTATTAAAGGGTTATCTATCCTCAAGGAAGATCGTGGGCTATTGAGTCTAAGGTCTTAATTTAAAATCCCTATGTCTAGTTCATTTAAGTTTACCTTATCAATTTTATACTGGCCATTAATAAAAATGGCATTAAGATTAAGACTCAATAAATAAATCTTTATATTACCCAAATTATAATCTAACCCCTTATAAACCGTGATATTGAAATTCATCACAACCCTAGATAACTAACTTAGTATGATTATAGCTAGGGCTAATAACTAAAAGGTCAAACAAAAAAAAAAAAAAAAAAAAATAGTAACAGTGCTGAAAAGTAATTGCAGTAAAGTAAAAGTTAAAAGTAAAATAAAATAAAATGCTAAGGAAAAAGGAATTACTTCTATTATTTATTATTTAGATATCTTCCTTAAAATAATATATAACTTGTGATGATAAGTCCAACAGCCATATAGGCGGAACCAAAATAACCAGCCATAAAGGCGGAAACAAAATAACCAGCCATAAAGGCGGAACCAAAAAACAGCCATAAAGGCGGAAAAAGAATTTTATTACCAACCGACCAATCTGGCGGTATCCTGATTAAGTCAAATTTTAAATAGTAAATATATTATTTTTAAGGGAGATTATTCTAAATAATAATAGTAAAAGAATTACCTTTTACCCTAGCAGAGGGAAGTTACCTCATCATATTGAATAGTAAAAACTGTAAAATAAAGAAAGTAAATTATTATTATTACAGAACGTAATTAAAAATTACAAAAATACAAAATTAAAGAAACTTAGAGAGAAGAACTCTCTAATTACATCAAAGAAGTGGGAGGGAGGGGTACAAAAAATTCTGAAATCTCGAGCTTAATTTATAGGCGCGAATAGGGGTCCAGCGTCGCGACGCCAAAGGGTTACGCGTCGCGACGCCAGCTACAGTGACACGTGTCACTTGCTGATTCACCGGCTCAGATTCTTATCCGATGATGTGGCACTGTTCATGACGTCATTGCTTACGTCATGCTGAGGGCGATTGTCGGCAGCGTCAGATCACGACACGTGGCACTGGCGCACATTAGTAACTCCGTTGAGATGTCGACACGTGGCACGACGCAGATAGCATAGATGATGATTGTTGGCATCGTAGGAGATGACACGTGTCAGGCACAATTTAGCAAGTCTTCTGTGATGGTGACACGTGGCACGACGCACGTTAGCAAAGTCAAACTTCACAAATTCTGACCCGTTGACCCGGCGCACATTAGCAGACTCCGGTGCATGTTAGGCGTCGCGACTCTGAAGGTCTGCGTGTCGCGACACGCAAAAGACCAAAATATCCCTGCTGACGTATTTTTGTCTGATTTTGCCCCAAATTGCCTCCAGTGCTATCCAAACTTTATTTATCTGCAAAATAACAACAAAACACATCAAAACGTTCATAAATCTCGAGAAACAATACAAAACATTAGGTCAAATGAGTGAGAAATAGTGATATAAATACCACTCATCAGGTGCGTTGTTCCTCATGCCTTGGAACTTCCCGCACATTTCCGCCATACTCTATGTCCTCTCTTCTAGAGTCGTGGAGGCTATCATAGGAGAGATCTGGTGATAGTCTTCTTTCTTCTTCTTCCCACGTGCCTTCTGTTTGTGAATCTTTTTCTACAACTACGGATTTTATCCCGTAGGGGCCCCTCCTCCTTGGTTCACCGTCTTCACCTGTATCTACCGCTCTTTTTCCTTCCGCTTTTTCTCCTTCTTTGACTGGTTCCGACTTCGGGTCTTTCGTTGTTCGTTCCTCCATCTCTCCAGCCGATCCATCATGGATTTCATGCTTTCTTCCATCTTTTTCATCCAGTCTGTTGTGGGACTCCCAGAAGATTGATGATTTTCGCCTTCTGCAATTGTCTTTTTCGTGAATTGCTTTTTGTTGAAAGTTCCCTACAGACGGCGCCAACTGTTGACGGTGGATTTTGGTCTCAGGGCAATATGAGAATATCACTCCTGAGGCAATCCTCCTTCAATAGTGAATTTGTTTGGTTATGGGGGAAACCAAAAGTAAACTTAGCAGAAGATGGATAATGCGCAATCAAAGAATGAGATTTAACGTGATTCGGCGGATTTTTGTCCGACCTACGTCCACGGGCACAAACAGGACTACACTTTTATTACCGAAACTCGTATCTCTTGTCCTTTTTTTACAAGTTTAATTCTGATGCCTTTTACACATACTCTACCCTTCTATTTATAATAGTGAAGAAATCAGATTCCTCTTAGTATGAGGTTTCCTAGTTGAAACAATCTCTTGTTCCCTCAAGGAAACCTTTATCAAATCTATCTCTACTTCCTTATCCTTCTAGAGACAATCTCAATTAATAAATAGAGACAATCTCAATTAATAAATTTTTTCAAAATATCATATTTTCAAAAATTTTAATACCGATTTTGGTCTAAATGTAATTAACATGTTTAACACATTCATATGAGTGTAACCCACCATTTTGGATCCTTAAAATTTAACTCATAATAACCAACTTAGGGTAAGTTAATAATGAAATACATTTTATAAATCCTATAGTCAGAAGTACAACCTTGATATCAACCTAAGCGAACTCTCTCCTCAGGGAGGATGAAATTAAAGTCATCATAACCACCTTAGGGTAAGTTAATAATGAAATACATTTTATAAATCCTATCGTCAGAATTACAACCTTGATATCAACCTAAGCGAACTCCCTCCTCAGGAAGGATGAAACTAAAGTCATCACGAAGCCCCACTTAGATTTCATGATGTTGCACTAACGGTGGAGACCAAATGACATTTTGACAAACTACCCGCTCACACTCATTATTTTAGTGATTTTATATGTAAAACATCTAATGTTTTGAAAACTTAGCGGAAAAAGACCAAGAAATCAATATTAAAGGACTTCAATTATCAAGTTAATTATTTCATAATAAAATTACCCGTTTTACTAATAAAACTTAAATTCATTATGAAATATCTAAGTTATTCATGATAAACAATTTATTATAAATGCATAGAACTAAATTTTGAAACATTACAAATTTTAACGATTTAAAATTAATTCACAAATTTTATTTAATCGACTATCAATAAAAATTCTAAAATAGTTTTTAATCAAATTATAAATTATTTACTATTATAAATAAATTTATGAAAGTGCACATGTATGTATGACATGTTATAATGCAAGAGTAAGCATTGTGCTAATTTATATGACATTTAAAATATGCATGAGTATAAATATTTTATAATTCACACAAAATAAATAAATTTGGATATTAACCGGGTTGACAATTGGGTATTTCTAAATTACAAAAAACCAAAAATAAAATTACATTAATCTCAAATCTAGAAAAAATATAATTAAATTTTCAAGTGACTTTCACACAAAAAAAAACATTTTTTTTATTTTTTATTATATTGCTGCACTGTGCGGCTGGCTAGCTCACGCAGTAACGCACGGTGCAGCAGTCTCAGTGCTGCACGGTGCAATAAAAAAAATTGGAAAATTAATTATATTTAAAGTAAAATTATCATCTTTTGTCCATCGTCATCCGGTTTGATCTTGATCTCCAACGATTACAAATAATTTACAATTACATAAAAATACCCATTTAATTTTGGGTTTACATATATATATATAATTAATAAAATCTAACCCAAAGTCAACCATACAATTAACGATTAATATCCATACATCCATCTTCACATTATAATTAAAAAAAGTGCATAGTCTACTCTTTTACAAACATATAAAATGATTTACAATAAATCATTCTTATTAATATATTAGAATAAATACGACCGCTCATGATACCATTTGTTAGTTTTCAGAGTTCATGCGCAGCGGAAATCATGTTCAGTAAGAGGAAAAAATATTTATTTTACATGAACAATAAAAGCCGGATCCGTATTTTCTAGTACATTAATAACATAAATATTTAGAACTTAAATCAGAAATATATATGCAGATCTGGATCTCTATAAATCACGATTTTTGAACCACGATCTTCCTCGACTTATCTCCTCACGTCCAACGGCAGTGGGCATGAAAATAATTACGAAGAACACTCTAACTTATGTAAATGATTCGTGTACTCAACACATGAGACAAATCATGGGTGCTATTTTCTTTTTAGTTTTCTCAAAACCAATACAAAATGAAAACTCTTTTTTTTTTTTTTAATTTTTCCCAGCAGCGACGTTTTTGTCTTTTGTTGTTGTTCTTTTGATTTTTAATCAAAATCTCAACTCTTAATCAAAACTCTTGCTCACAGTTTTAAAGCAATTTTCTTTCTCTTGGAGCAATTTCTCTCTTTTTTAATCCAATCAAATTATTCTCGACAGCTCACGTTTTTATTTTTTAAAAAGATTTGTTTCTCTTAGATTTGATCAAATCAAATTGTTATCAAGCAAAATCATTAAGGATATTATTAATTTTGATTTTCAAAAAATCAAAATAAAATCCTTTAATATTTATCTTATAAATTATCAAAGATAACTCATTAAAATATAATTTTCAAAATTTTCAATTTTTGAAAATATTATCTTATTAAATTAAAATTTAATTAATCAAATTAAATTAAATAAATATTAATTTTCATAATTTAATAAATAAATACATTATCTATTGATAAATGTATTAGGACAACCTTTGTCATAATTTCCAAACATAATTATATGGAATAATTAGAGTGCAAAATAATTCCTAATTATTTTATATAATTCATAACTATTTTTCTTCGCAATTATTATCGTTCGAACAGTGATAGAAAACGACGAGGAGACCTTTGGACCTATAATTCTAAGCTCCAATAATTTCGTCGATTAATTATAAACTCTTTTATTAATCAAACTAAATTATTAATTCCGGAGTAACTCCACTAAATACCCATAATTGCACTCTCAGAATTATAGAATTAATTACTCAAAGTATTCGTCAATTAATATAGTCATTACCTATGCAATGATCCTCCATTAGATATTCGTAAGGAGCTAGGTATAAAATCTGTTAACCTCTCCAATTACATCTTTATCTTAACTTCCATTAGTTCTCAAGTGAATAATTAATTCATAACTTTTCTGAATTTGCGCGCTAATCGTTCAGGTCCTGAACTAACAAACAATGGAATCTTATGAACGAATTTCATTGTATCAGGTTAGCATTCTCAGCTATTCATTCAACTCATTCCCAAGATACAAAGTTTACAAAACGTAATACATACAAAGCCATACCGAGTAAATTAAAGAATAAATTAATATGATATAGGAGTCTGCTAAATACAATGAATTAAGATCATCACATATATGACCATCATTATGATAAAATTGATGTTCTTTATTTAACCGAAATTATTAGAACTTTTCAATTTTATCTGGTCATGTTCAATATAATCTTATTATATAAAATACATTCATTTCTATGTCTCTTCATAATATAGTCTAGATATAACTATTCCATTCATAATGGAATGAACTGTATTTATGACTTTGGATTTGAAGATTCCCAACTCCATATCATAATCATGGATAAATTTTGATTATTACTCTTTAAATTTTATCCATGCATATATGTATGTAACATTTTTCATATACATATATGTTTAATTTAAAGCTACATAAATAATCACGGAATTTTCATGAATTTTATAAAGAAAATCAAAATGCACACATGGAATAAAATCGAATCATAAATTTATTAATCAATCATATTTCGAACACATTTTCTTGTCGGACATAAGAATCCCAACAAACTCCCACTTGCTCTAAAGCAAACGAGACATGTCTATAATCCCCAATCCTTCTAGATGCCCCTCAAAACTCTTCGGATGGAGCGTCTTGGTAAAAGGATCAGCTAGATTCTCTGCAGATAGAATCTTCAGAACAGCGACGTCTTTGCGTTGCACAATATCCCTAATCACATGATATTTCCTCTCAATATGTTTTGATCTCTTGTGGCTTCTTGGTTCTTTGGAATTAGCCAATGCACCATTATTATCACAATAAAGTGGCAATGACTTGTTCATATCTGGAACCACTTCCAGATCAATAAAGAACTTTCGGAGCCAAACCGCTTATTTGGAAGCTTCATAAGCAGCCACATATTCGACTTCCATAGTTGAATTAGCAATACATGATTGTTTGACGTTTCTCCAAAGTATAGCTCCCCCACAAAGAGTAAATACTGATCCAGATATCGACTTTCGATCATCTGTATCTGATTGAAAATCAGAATCAGTATATCCAATCAGAAGCAAATCCCTGCCAAAATAAACAAGCATATAATTCCTCATTCTCCGTAGATACTTGAGAATATGCTTAACTGCTACCCAATGATCTAATCCTGGATTTGACTGAAAATGACTAACTATTCCCATTGTATAGCATATATCAGGTCTTGTGCATAGCATAACATACATCAAGCTCCCCACTGCAGACGTATAAGGAATCCATCTTATATCTTCTTCCTCTTGGGACACTGCCTTTTAGAAAGAACAACTTCATGATGGGAAGGTAAATTACCTTTCTTGGAGTTTTGCATTGAATATATAACAAACATCTTATCAATATACAGTGTCTGAGACAGGGCTAGTAGCTTTTTCTTGCGATCTCTAATAAGATGGATCCCAAGAATATAACTTGCTTCTCCAAAATATTTCATTTGGAATTGTTCAGCCAGCCAAGCCTTTACGTCTGATAATAGTTATATATTATTCCCAATAAGTAGAATATCATCAACATAAAGTATTAGAAAGACCACTTGTTTGTCCTTGATGAATTTATAAATACAATATTCATCAGGATTTTGGATAAAGCCATAAGATTTGATCGCCTCATCAAATCTCATGTTCCAAGATCTGGACGCTTGCTTAAGTCCATAGATAGACCTTTGTAACTTGTAAACCTTTTGCTTTTTGTCTTTGCTTATAAAACCTTCTGGTTGCTCCATATAGATAGTCTCTTCAAGATAGCCATTCAAAAAGGCTGTCTTAACATACATCTGCCAAAATTCATAATCATAATGAGCAATAATAGAAAGCAAGATTCGAATGGACTTCAGCATGGCTACTGGTGAAAAGGTTTCCTCATAGTCAACTCATTCTTTTTTGGGTATAAACCTTTGCCACTAGCCTTGCTTTGAATGTCTCTACATTACCGTTCACTCCCCTCTTTATTTTGTAGATCCATTTGCACCCTATATGAGTTACTCCTTCAGGTAGATCTATAAGCTCCCAGACTGAGTTGGAATACATGGATTTCATCTCAAGTTTCATAGCCTCAAGTCATTTCTCTTTGTCATGATCTTCCATTGCACATCTATATGTCAATGGGTCATCTCTTCCATCATCAGTGATAGCAACTTGTGCTTCACATTCTTGTCTATATCGAGAAGGTAGTCGTACTATCATCCCACTACGACGAGGTGGTAAGATTTTCTTACTCGAAGATGTGGTCTCCTCGCTTTGTGGAACAACAATCCTAGCAGATTGTTGACTGATCTCATCAGATTTTAATTCCTCTAAGACTATCTTGCTTTGAGGTTTGAAGTCTGTCTATAATTATTCTCAAGAAACGTGACATTTGTCGACACAAATACCTTATTATCTCAATGATTATAAAACACACCTCCTCTTGTGCCTTTGCATATTCTACAAAGAAACAAACTTCAGAACGCATTTCCAACTTTGTTGTCTTACCCATTAGCACGTATGATGGGCACCCCATATACGAAAGTGACTCAAACTGGGTTTGTGGCCACTTCACAACTCTAAGGGTGTTCTAGGTACTGACTTAGATAGAACCACATTCAAAATATAGGTTGCTATTTGTATAGCATACCCCCAAAACGATTTTGGGAGTGAAGAATAACTCAACATGGAACGAATCATGTCGAGTAAAGTTTGATTTCTCCTCTCAGTTACACCATTTTGATGAGGTGTACCATGTGCAGTTAGTTGGGATAAAATCTCATATTCTAATAGGTGATCTTTGAATTCATTATCAATATATTCACCTCTTGATCTAATCGAAGACACTTGATTGATTTACCTAATTATTTTTTCCGTTTCGATTTGGAATTCTTTAAACTTTCCAAAAGTTTCAGATTTATGTCTCATTAGGTAAACATAACCATATCTTGAGTAATCATCAATAAAAGTAACGAATTACTTATAACCACCTCTTGCTTGTGTAGACATAGGTCTGCAAACATCTGAATGTATGAGCTTCAGTTGTTCTTGGGCCCTGTTGTCTTTTTCAGAGAAAGGCCTCTTTGTCATCTTACCTTCAAGACATGACTCACAGACTGGTAGAGTATCAACAATTAGTTCTCTTAAAGGACCATTATTTATGTTGACGGCTGATTTCGGTCTCAGGGCAATATAGGAATATTACTCCCGAAACAATCCTCCCTCAATAGTGAATTTGTTTGGTTATGGGGTTGTAGGCATTGCATTTTTGCATGTGAAACCCGATGATGAGTCTCAGTTGGAGGCACAACCTTTTAAGTCGCGGAAGCCGCGGGAAACGGACGTCGGAAGAGAGGAGTCAAGAATTGACTCATATTCGGATTAAGTTCGCTTGTTTAGCTTCAGGTTACTTGTTGGTTTTCCGTTTTAAAAATCACCTAACCTCGGCCCAAAAACCCGCAAACACTCAATATTGGCCCAAAACCCCACATCCAAGCCCAATCCAAAATAATTAAAACCTTTAAAATACATGTCACAAATTAAATTAATTTAAATTAAAGCTAATTGAAATTAAATTAAACCAATTAAATTAAATAATTAAATCAAATTAAGGGCTAATTAAATTAAACCAATTAAAATAAATCTAAATTAAAATTAAACATTAACTAAATAAAATCCAACACAAATTAAATTCTAATTTAAATTAAATTAAAATAAATTAAAATTAAATTAAATCTAATTAAATCTACTACCAAAATTAAAATAAATCATACCTAATTTAGACAAATCAAATATATTAACTTCCTAACTAAACAAAATCACATACTAAATTAAAAAGATGTCATGCCTAATCCTAACCAATCAAATATATTGTATTCCTAATTTGAACCAAATTTGTCCCCCCTCAATCTAATCTTTTCCATGTTGGATACCAAATCAAATCCTTGCTCTTAATGCCAAATCCTATTCTTTGTGACAATGAGTAACTCTAACCCTTCTCTATATAAACAATCCCTCACCAAGCTCTCCCCCTCCTCTCAACACACGAAAAGAACAGAAAAAACGCTCACTGATGGCAAAAAAAAAATCACAAAAAAACCTAAGGCATTCAATCTCTCTTCTTCCGAAACAAACCCTAAGGCAGTAGCCTCTGATCTCTCCCAAAACAATAAACAAACATAACCTTCACGCAAAAGGCTTGCCTTCACGCCCCTAGCCTGATCACTGCCTTACACGTACAAAACACTGCCCATTCCCTCATAGCCAATTCACACATAGCCCTCAAGCCGTAGCCACCTTCGAAGCCTTTAATTCTCCACGTGAAGAAGACTCCACTCACGACTTAAACTCCCTTTCTCAAATCAGCAACAAACACTCACGTAGCAGCCCCTCCACTCACGCTAAGACACCATCAATTCAGTTCACTCTCACGCCAATAGCCACCTAATTCCCACGCCTCTTGCCATATTCACGTAAAGCCACCTGCCCCACTACCTTCAAAAGCTCAAGCCCTCACACACAGCCCCACTATCAACACACGCCAGCCACAAGTGCATACTATATTCATTTCAACACTAAACAATGACCTTCAAAGCACACATTCACCAGCCCTTCATACGGCCCCTCAGCCATCACACCATCTCTCCTACGTGCACTAACACTACCCCTATTTGACGCCAATTTCCCTGCCAGCCATCACTCCCTCACGCCAATTGCCCTGCTAGCCATCACTATCACCCACGATCACTCAACATCCACAATTGTCTTTCACCTAAATGTCACTCACTGCCTAATTACCTCACGTTCATCCACTTTTCCCTACACTGCCACCTAACCTTCACGCTAATTGCTCCCCACTCAAGCCATCATCCGCCCTTTCAACCAGCACACACTTGCACCTTGCCACATCTGCTCACACCACAGCCCACGCCATTCACCATAACAGCAGCCCCAAACTGCACCCCTAAACCACAGTAAACTACCGAGACACAAACTAAAACCAAACGTGAAACCAGCCCCCAAACTGATCAAAAAAACTGCACCCCGAAACGGCCTAAAATAGTCCCCGAAACCACCCAAAATAATAGCCTAAACCTGAAACAATAAGCAAAAAATACAGAGAAAATAGCAACAAAACAGAGGTCAAACAGCAAGCAAAACAGCGAAACAGCGAGGGAATAAGTAAACCAGTGAACCGGGAAAGTTAAGGAGCTTTAACCCTTCCGATCTCCGTGAAACGCAAGTCCGAAAGTCGACGAAAAAGGTTAGACCTGAGGGTATTTTCCACATTCGTTTTTGTTTTATTTGTATTATTATTGAGAATTGTTCGCATGATTGTTATGTTGAAATGCATGTTGTGGCCCTTAAGTAGATAAATATGCATGGATTATGAGATATTGTATGTTGTGGCTTTGGAATAAAATGAAAGATGTGTCAATTCTCGCGGTATATCGGATGGAAACCCGAACATAAATTTCATAGCCGATTCCGAATGGACGGTAGTATGATATGTATTCGGGATACAACTCCACGTACCGCTTAAGTAAACGACACTTTCTTTTGTTTGATATTGCTTTGATTTATTTATTTTTCGTCATTTGAATTTCGCATGTTATTTGTATGCATGATGCAATCGAGCGCATGGGCTTAGTAAGTCGGATTAAAGGTCCCCTATTTGGAGGGGTTAAAACCATTTACCACGATGCTTTGCCGTGCCGGTTGATATGTGTTCGGTTGAATGTGAGATATGTTCAATCGGGCATACTAAGTTTGATGTTATTGTCTTTATTCTTTATATGCATGATGCAATCGAGCACATGGGCTTAGTAAGTCGGATTAAAGGTCCCCTATTTGGAGGGGTTAAAATCCTTTACCACGATGCTTTGCCGCGCCGGTTGATGTATATTCGGTTGAATATAAGATGTGTTCAATCGGGTATACGAAGTATCATATAGTTGTCTTTGTCTTTGCAAGCACTTTAACGGAAAGCGCATGGACTTATTGTGTTGGACTAAAAAGGTTCTCCATTTGGGGGGAACAAAAGCCTAAAAGGCTACCTTTACCACGATATTTGCCACGTCTTTCATATATTGATTGCATCATCTATCCCTTAATCTTGGCTTAACGTATTACAATTCATATATCCATGTTATGATATCATTTGAGTATTATTTCTTGTGGTATATCGGATGGAAACCCAAACATAAATTCCGTATCCGATTCCAAATGGACGGTAGTGCGGTATATACTTGGGATACAATTCCACGTACCACTTGGAAAAGTGCTCACATGTGTGTTTGTGTCCATATTAGTTATCTTCTTTTGCACCACGTCATAGCATGCTTACTTTAATGCCTAATTGCATCCTTAAGTGTCTTTTTGCATTATGTACTTAGTTGACTCTTTTATTTATGCATGGACATGTAATGGCAATTTGTTTATGATATGTCTATGAAATCACATGTTCGCCATTATTTGATTCGCCTTTATGTATGCTTGTGTGGTTAGTGTGTGCTTGTGTTTCCATGAATACAATATGCCAATGAAGTTGTATGTTCGTTGCTACTTTGATGTACTTTCAAGCATGCAATCTTAGATGTGAAATATATGCAAATTTAGGTGTAAGTTTTATTTTTGTGTATATGGATTTAGAAGCATGATACTCTTGGAAATAAGTGTTACTTAAGCTTGATTAAATTATTACACAAATCCTTTCATTACAAGTGACATAAGTAAGGGACCATTCTGAACCCAACGGTTTGAGGTCTTCCCTTGCGAGGGGTGAGTGCGGCCTTAAATCTCATTTTCCCGGTTCACACCATGTGGTGACTCCATTACTCTCCGGTTTAGTCCCCCGTGGCTACTCCATACTCCCGACTAGGCCGCGAGCCTAGAACAGCATGCGTCGCCCAGTTCCTGTGTTCCCACAGTCTGGCGACTCCACTGGGGATAGAGAATCGGCCCCGAATATTGTCTTGTAATGTTTGGATTTATGTTTTAATTGACCGTGTCTATAGTGGATAAAATGGGGGTTTAACCAAAGGCATTTTGAGGCTAGGTAATGGTTTGGTGTCTTCCTTCACTCACTACCTTTCTAGAAGGAAAAGCTGTGAAGGTACCTAGATAGCCATCTACTCGTAGCCTATTATGATGGACTAATTTGGAGGACTCGTTGTTTATTCCTGACACCAAGTGATAAGAGTCTAAGAGGCTTGGGTATTTAAGTGAGCCTCGCTCCACCCTCCTTCTGGGGAATCTACAACGGGAAATCCATTTGACAGTCAGTCACACACCATAGCTCATTGGCACGTACCTTAGTGTATAAAAAAGGGTGCACTCACTTGGTCGCTCGAACCCTTGATTGGGGAGACCTAGTTGTGGACCATCATTCGCCGGTGAGAGCCTTTGTCTATACTCTTGAGAACCCACCCATAGACCGGGGTTGTATGGCTAAAGTAACAATTATTTCTTTGAGTATGTGCTTGTGGACCATCCTCATTTGGATGCAGTTGGACTCTTTGTCAGAAATGCGAACTTGCTGGGCCATTTAAACTGGGGCGAGTTCGTATCCTATGACCATTAGGCCCAAAGCTTCTGAAATGTTGATGGGCCACCTTGTAGAATTTACTGTTTTATGCTTGAATTATCTTTATGCTTGTGTTTGAGAACATCGTCGTTTGGATCCATTTGGACCATTTGTCACGGGATATGGGCTTGTTGGGCCATTTAAACTGGGACAAGAACGTACCTTATGATAATTGGGCCAAAGGCTTCTAAATGTTGATGGGCCATTTTGTGTTTGTGTTCGGAATATTACCATTTGGATTTAGTTGGGCTCTTTGCCATGAGATGTGAACTCGTTGGGCCATTTAAATTGGGACGAGTTCACTCCTATGACATTTAGCCCAAAGGCTTCTAAAATGATAATGGGCCGATTTGTTTGAAAATTTTAATCGATTTAGTATGTTCTATATGTTACATGCATCTCATGCACCTCATACATACATATATCATGTTAACACCCTCTATGTCTCAAAAAGACATCATAGATTCCCGTTGGGTTAGGGAAAAGAGAAGGCTCACTAAAAGACCGGTAACAGATATGAGTACATCTGATAATGAGGTATCCCGAATAGATCAGTTGGAGAATGGTTTCGCCAAGATTACTGAACAATTGCAAGCCTTGACTACTGCCATGACAAATATGGTTGTGCCCCGTGCTGGGGGAAATTCTGAGAATGTGAGGCGCGAGGAGCCTCCGAATGGGTTGGGGGATGATATCCCCACTTTTGATGATGACATGGCAGAGTATGCAACAGGCAAAGTGATTGGGTCTCAGGCAGAATTTCAGAAGCTTCGGGATCAGGTTGAAACAGTTACCCGCAAAATGAGGGGTAAACATGAAGAGTTGTTAGACTTTGAGGCAATGACCTTCGGAGAACAGCTGCCAGCTAAGTTTAAAATGCCCAACATGGCCAAGTTTAATTGGAATGGAGACCCAAGAGTCCATCTGCAGCAATATGTCTCAGTTATGAGTTCAGTAGGCCTATCACAGCGCCAAGTCCAAAAGATGTTTGGGATGTCACTCGAGGGGGCACCTGTGGTTTGGTATCATAGCCTTGAGAAGAAGGTTAAGGAAGATTAGAGGGAACTAGCTGATGCTTTTCTGAAGCAGTATGTTACAGACTTAGAGATTGACTTGTCACTCCATGATTTGGAGAACACTAAGCAGAAGCCGGAAGAAAACTTCAAGGAGTATGTAGACCGCTGGAGAAGCCAGCTTTTGAAGATGCAGACTCGGCCCTCTGAGAATGACCAGATTAAAATGATCATCAAGGGCACCAAGCCCTCGATCTATGGCAAGTTGAGGAGGATGACTTCAATGATTGCGGATTTCCGACAGCTGAGGGAAACTGTCATGGACATTGAAGAAGATGAGGCAGAAAACCGGAAGTTTTATGGCCAGAATATGAGGAATTTTGGAGGGCATTCTGAGACCAAGCCCGCTACTGCCGAGATTGCTGCTATTAAGAATAGGCGCTTTTCTAACTTGGGTATACCCTTGTCCAAAGTGCTTGAGAAGCTGACTAGGCAAGGATTCTTAAAACTCTTGGAACCTAGACCACTCCCAAATCCTCCCCCACCAAGCCTCAATATGAACCGCTACTGCCACTTCCACCAACAACCTGGCCATGACACCAATAGCTGTACCCGTCTCTGTCATGAGATCCAAGACTTAATTGACTCCCACAAGATCCCTGACCTTGAAAGAGAACAGCCAAACACACACACCAATCCTCTACCAAATTATCACTATATTCCCCCCACCCACCTACATGATCAACTCTGGCTTACCCGAAACCTTCGTCCTCCAAGCTCTCAACCACCAAGCTTTGTACATGGGGATATGGGGTGACAACGATGAAGAACCATAGGCTGAGGAAGAAGGCAGCGCTGCAAATAATGAAGTTGTTCCTCCTAGTTTGTTTGATCCTGCATTTTTAATATAGACATTGATTTTGCCTGTTTGTTCGAACCTTTTTCTAATGATAATAAAGACGTTCATTTCCCGTACTCGCTTGAATATGCAACATGAGTATATTTGACAAAAGCATTCAACTTTGGTATTATGATACACAACGATGCTTAGAACACGGGGAATCCTCGGAAGAAGCAAACAGAAAGATAAGATAGTCATTCAGAAACTGGGAAACGGGGACAGTGAGGCTGTCAGACTTGGAAGGGAATGAGTTCACCGAGCCGATCAATGTTGACAGATTGAAGCTGTATTTTACCTGAGACCGGGCAGTCACCAAGAGAATTGGCAGAAGACCTAACCCAACAGGGTGGGAACATTCACGCATACATGCATACACGTAACCCATTTTGCACCCTTTTGTGTTTGTTTTGTTTTGTGTTCACAGGTTTTGAAGGAAAAAAAAAAAAGCGGCGAAGACAAGCAAATAAGGCATAACAAAAGCACAGTATAAGAATCGGGTAATAATCCTGGGGCTGAGGCCCATATTGGTGTTAGATTCGAGTAGTAATTTGAGGGTTGAGGCCCACATTAGTATCAGTCTGGGGGCGAGGCCCACATCAATATCAGTCTGGGGGCGAGGCCCACATCAGTATTAGTCTGGGGGCAAGGCCCACATCAGTATCAGTTTCAGGGATGAGTACCAGGGTTGAGGCCCACATCATCATCAGCGGTTTGGGGATGTGTCCCAGGGTTGAGGCCCACATCATCATCAGTAGTTTGGGGATGTGTCTCAGGGTCGAGGCCCACTGCGTCATCAGAAAAGTTTTGCCAGGTACGGCGTGTGGACTATGTGAATTATGTGGATTACCGTGGACTATCTTGAAGTGTTACGGGTTATGTGGACTACCGTGGACTATCATGAAATATTATGGATTACCGTGGACTATCGTGAAATATTATGGATTACCGTGGACTATCTTGAAGTGTTGTCGATTATGTGGACTACTGTGGACTATCGTGAAATATTATGGACTACCGTGGACTATCTTGAAGTGTTGTAGATTATGTGGACTACCGTGGACTATCGTGAAATATTATGGACTACCGTGGACTATCTTGAAGTGTTGTGGATTATGTGGACTACCGTGGACTATCATGAAATATTATGGACTACTGTGGACTATCTTGAAGTGTTGTGGATTATGTGGACTACCGTGGATTATCGTGAAATGTTGTGGATTACCATAGACTATATGGAATATATGGATTATGTGGACTACCGTGGACTATCATGGACTACCGTGGATTATCGTGGACTATGTGGACTATGTGGATTTCGTGGACTACCGTGGATTATCGTGGACTATGTGGATTCTGTGGATTATCGTGAACTAGTGTGGACTATTGTGGACTACCGCGACACCCTAAGTACAGGGTTTAGCACGTCAAGAATGGCACGTCATCAAATTCAGGTCGAGGCAGCAGGCAAGTCATGAGGCAGCTGGCGAGCCAGGTAAGTGAAAATGCATTGCATAACTTTGATAGGATTGTTCAAAGTCACACATTGCACAAGTCCCATCAAAGTGGGGGCGATTGTAGGCATTGCATTTTTGCATGTGAAACCCGATGATGAGTCTCAATTGGAGGAATTACCTTTTAAGTCGCGGAAGCCGCGGGAAACGGACGTCAGAAGGGAGGAGTCAAGAATTGACTCATATTCGGATTAAGTTCGCTGGTTTAGCTTCGGGTTACTTGTTGGTTTTCCGTTTTAAAAATCACCTAACCTCGGCCCAAAAACCCGCTAACACTCAACCTTGGCCCAAAACCCCACATCCAAGCCCAATCCAAAATAATTAAAACCTTTAAAATACATGTCACAAATTATATTAATTTAAATTAAAGCTAATTGAAATTAAATTAAACCAATTAAATTAAATAATTAAATCAAATTAAGGGCTAATCAAATTAAACCAATTAAAATAAATCTAAATTAAATTAAACATTAACTAAATAAAATCCAACAAAAATTAAATTCTAATTTAAATTAAATTAAAACAAATTAAAATTAAATTAAATCTACTACCAAAATTAAAATAAATCATACCTAATTTAGACAAATCAAATATGTTAACTTCCTAACTAAACAAAATCACATACTAAATTAAAAAGATGTCATGCCTAATCCTAACCAATCAAATATATTGTATTCCTAATTTGAACCAAATTTTTCCCCCCTCAATCTAATCTTTTCCTTGTTGGATACCAAATCAAATCCTTGCTCTTAATGCCAAATCCTATTCCTTGTGAGACAATGAGTAACCCTAACCCTTCTCTATATAAACAACCCCTCACCAAGCTCTCCCCCTCCTCTCAACATACGAAAAGAACAGAAAAAAACACTCACTGACGGCAAAAAACAAATCACAAAAAAACCTAAGGCATGCAATCTCTCTTCTCCCGAAACAAACCATAAGGCAGTAGCCTCTGATCTCTCCCAAAACCATAAACAAACATAACCTTCACGCAAAAGGCTTGCCTTCACGCCCCTAGCCTGATCACTGCCTTACACGTACAAAACATTGCCCATTCCCTTACAGCCAATTCACACATAGCCCTCAAGTCATAGCCACATTCGAAGCCCTTAATTCTCCACGTGAATAAGACTCCACTCACGACTTAAACTCCATTTCTCAAATCAGCAACAAACACTCACGTAGCATCCCCTCCACTCACGCTAAGACACCATCAATTCAGTTCACTCTCACGCCAATAGCCACCTAATTCCCACGCCTTTTGCCATATTCACGTAAAGCCATCAGCCCCACTACCTTCAAAAGCTCAAGCCCTCATGCACAGCCCCACTATCAACACACGCCAGCCACAAGTGCATATTATATCCCTTTCAACACTAAACATTGACCTTCAAAGCACACATTCACCAGCCTTCCATACGGCCCCTCAGCCATCACACCCCCTCTCATACGTGCACTAACACTACCCCTATTTGACGCCAATTGCCCTGCCAGCCATCACTCCCTCACGCCAATTGCCCTGCTAGCCATCACTATCACCCACGATCACTCAACAGCCACAATTGTCCTTCACCTAAATGCCACTCACTGCCTAATTACCTCACGTTCAGCCACTTTGCCCTACACTGCCACTTAACCTTCACGCTAATTGCTCCCCACTCAAGCCATCATCTGCCCTTTCAATCAGCACACACTTGCACCTTGCCACATCTGCTCACACCACAGCCCACGCCATTCACCACAACAGCAGCCCCAAACTGCACCTCTAAACCACAGTAAACTGCCGAGACATAAATTAAAACCAAACGTGAAACCAGCCCCCAAACTGATCAACAAAATTGCACCCCGAAACAGCCTAAAATAGTCCCCGAAACCACCCAAAATAATAGCCTAAACCTGAAACAGTAAGCAGAAAATACAAAGAAAATAGCAGCAAACCAGAGGCCAAACAGTAAGCAAAACAGCGAAACAGCGAGGGAATAAGCAAACCAGTGAACCGGGAAAGTTAAGGAGCTTTAACCCTTCCGATCTCCATGAAACGCAAGTTCGAAAGTCGACGAAAAGGTTAGACCTGAGGGTATTTTCCACATTCATTTTATGTTTAATTTGTATTATTTATTGAGCATTGTTCGCATGATTGTTATGTTGAAATGCATGTTGTGGCCCTTGAGTAGATAAATATGCATGGATTATGAGATATTGTATGTTGTGGCTTTGTAATAAAATGAAAGATGTGTCAATTCTCGCGGTATATCGGATGGAAACACGGACATAAATTTCACAGCCGATTCCGAATGGACGGTAGTATGATCTGTACTCGGGATACAACTCCACGTACCGCTTGAGTAAACGATATTTTCTTTTGTTTTATATTGCTTTGATTTATTTATTTTTCGTCATTTGAATTCCGCATGTTATTTTTATGCATGATGCAATCGAGCGCATGGGCTTAGTAAGTCGGATTAAAGGTCCCCTATTTGGAGGGGTTAAAACCATTTACCACGATGTTTTGCCGCGCCGGTTGATGTGTGTTCGGTTGAATGTGAGATATGTTCAATCGGGCATACTAAGTTTGATGTTATTGTCTTTATTCTTTATATGCATGATGCAATCGAGCACATGGATTTATTGTGTTGGACTAAAAAGGTTCTCCATTTGGGGGGAACAAAAGCCTAAAAGGCTACATTTACCACGATATTTGCCGCGTATTTCATATATTGATTGCATCATCTATCCCTTAATCTTGGCTTAACGTATTACAATTCATATATCCATGTTATGATAGCATTTGAGTATTATTTCTTGTGGTATATCGGATGGAAACCCAAACATAAATTCCGTAGCCGATTCCGAATGGACAGTAGTACGGTCTGTACTTGGGATACAATTCCACGTACCACTTGGAAAAGTGCTCACATGTGTGTTTGCGTCCATATTAGTTATCTTCTTTTGCACCACGTCATAGCATGCTTACTTTAATGCCTAATTGCATCCTTAAGTGTCTTTTTGCATTATGTACTTATTTGACTCTTTTATTTATGTATGGACATGTAATGGCTATTTGTTTATGATATGTCTATGAAATCACATGTTCGCCATTATTTGATTCGCCTTTATGTATGCTTGTGTGGTTAGTGTGTGCTTGTGTTTCCATGAATACAATATGCCAATGAAGTTGTATTTTCGTTGCTACTTTGATGTACTTTCAAGCATGCAATCTTAGATGTGAAATATATGCAAATTTATGTGTAAGTTTTATTTTTGTGCATATGGATTTAGAAGCATGATACTTTTGGAAATAAGTGTTACTTAAGCTTGATTAAATTATTACACAAATCCTTTCATTACAAGTGACATAAGTAAGGGACCATTCTGAACCCAACGGTTTGAGGTCTTCCCTTCCGAGGGGTGAGTGCGGCCTTAAATCTCATTTTCCCGGTTCACATCGGGTGGAGACTCCATTACTCTCTGGTTTAGTCCCTTGTGGCTACTCCTTACTCCCGACTAGGCCGCGAGCCTAGAACAGCATGCGTCGCCCAGTTCCTGTGTTCCCACAGGGGGACCAAAAGCAAATTTAGCAAGAGACAGATAAATGCACCAATCAATAAGGAGATTTAACGTGGCTCGGCGGATCTTGGTCCGAACTACGTCCACGGGCTCAGAAAGGATGATACTCTTATTACTCAAACACGTTTCTCAGCTTTGCTTCTTGTTTTTTACAAGTTTGATCTTAATGATTCCGATGTCTGTTGTACATACTCTACCCTTCTATTTATAATAACAGAGAAATCAGATTCTTTCTAGCACAAGGATTTCCCATTGAAACAATCTCATTTTCCTATGAAGATTCCTAATCCGCAACTGACTTCTCTTTATTTATCCTATCAGGATACTGATTTATCAGTTTCCGTGTGAAAGTATGATAATTTTGTCCTTTTTCCCGTAGAAATAGGATGTCTTATCTTCTGGGCATGCTTCGCCATTTGGTCGGTCTAGACATGGTCGGTCATCATGGGCTTCTGAGCTGAGGATGATGTTGCCGAACTGATAGTGCCCGGTCACCTGGTCCCAAGTGGTCGGTCGCCCATCGTCAAGTGCTCGGTCTATTAACCATGTGGTTGGGTCGGTATTTAATGATTTCGACCAAGATGAGAATTTCCCATTTTACCCATGCTGTGCTGCTTAACTGTCATATGGCCTTTTTATACCGCTAAAGGCGGAACGTAATCTAGCCCCGAGCCGAATAATGAAGTGGCCTTAGTGCCAACTGTCTTTTGAAATGGGCCCCGAGCATGTGAGGATCGAAGGGTGTTCGAAACATTAATGGCATATTCCTCCTTATGATCGGTAACACTGGAGCAAGCAAACGCCAATGGGGTATCATCCATCCTCGTGCTATGCTTCTCACGGATCTATACTCTGATTTACATTTGTCACTGCTTTTTAATGCTTATATGGAATCGACTGATTCTAGTGTGGCTTGTGCTTCTTTGCGGTAGTAGCTGTGGTCGGGTAGATGCGGGTTTTGTGTTTTTGACCCTGGATCGTTGTATTGAGTATGTCCCCGGAGTTTTGAATGTGGTTCAATTTTTTTTTTTTTTTAAGTGGGCGAAACTTTTGAAAAAGAAAGTTTTATTTATATTTGGGGACATACTACCCTTCTTACAACTCTCTGTGGGTCATTTTGAGATAGGCTTCGTATTGAATTTATGTCCCTTATCGGGTCGCTGCAAAAAAAAAGAAAAAAATGGAAGGGAGAATTTACTAAAAGTATTTTCTCAGCATCTCGGCGTTCCATGGTTTCTTTAATCTTGTGTCATCCAGTTGTTCTAAGATGTAGTCCCCTGGCCTTACTACCTTTGTGATTTTATAGGGCCCTTCCCACTTGGCACATAACGAGCCCTCCTCTGGTCTTCGGGTGTTTAGGGTGACTCTTCTTAATACTAAGTCACCCGGGAGGAAGGAGCGGGTTCGAACTTTTCTGTTGTAGAAGCGGGACATTCTTTGTTGGTAGACTGCCGCTTTCATAGCTGAATTTTCTCTCCTTTCCTCGATTAGGTCGAGGTGGTTCTTGATAAGTTCTTCATTCTGCTCGTTCCCAAAGTGGCGGACCCTGTGGGTTGCTACCCCGATTTCTGCTGGAATGACGGCCTCACATCCGTATGATAGGGAAAACGGTGTCTTTCATGTGGAATCTTTGTAGGTTGTTCGATGTGCCCATAGTACTTCTGGTAATTCATCGACCCATAAGCCCTTGCATTATCCGAGCCGAGCTTTAAGGTTTGCCTTGATGGTTTTGTTTGTCGCCTAAACCTGTCCGTTTGACTTGGGATGGGCTGGCGAGGTGAATTTTAGAGCGATATGGAGGTCTTCGCAGAGCTTCCTGAATCCCTTGCTATCGAATTGTTTTCCGTTGTCAATGATGATTGATCGGGGAATTCCGAACCTGCAGATTATATTCTTCTTTAAAAACTCTGTGGCCTTCTTTTTTGTGATGGTGGATAGTGGCTCGGCTTCTACCCATTTTGTGAAATAGTCTATGGCTACGATTGCGTACTTCATCTGCCCTCGCCCTTTTGGCATTGGTCCTATGATATCTGGCCCCCACTGCACGAATGGCCAGGGGCTGGACAGGGTGGTTAATTGCTCTGCCGGTTGATGGTGGATGTTGGCATTTTTCTGACAACCTTCTCATTTCTGAGCTACCCTCACACCGTCCTGGTGCATCTTCGTCGGTGAACATTATGGGCACCGACCGACTTCCTCGTAGTGTCGGGGATCTTTCTGTTTCTAGCACATCTGCCCCTTGAGTTCGGCTATAGTTTTTCCTTGACCGGTTAGAGTCTCCGGCCAGTGTTCTTCCCCCTGCGATGATGTTTACTTGTCGGCTTCGTGCCCTCTGTCTGGCCGCCATTGCTTTCGTGGTCGATATAACCATTTAAGTACCCATTCCGGGCTCGGTCTTCCATCTGTTCCCTCAAATCCTTGCACTCGTCTGTTGTATGTCCCTTTATATTATGATGTATGCAATAAGACTTCTTGTTTCTCTTATCAGAGGGAATCTTCTGAGGTCGGGTTCTATTAAGAGGCTTTTTCCCTGTATCTCCATGATGATTTGCCTCGGTGGCTTCCTTATGGGAATATATGCTTCTTCTCGGACCACGTGGTTTACTTGGGTTGGGACCCCTCTTTCCTCGTCCCTTCTAGGCATTGGTTTGAATTCTTTGTGTCTTGGGATGAGTTTTTTGAACTCCATGTACGGCCGGCGGGGGGCCTCTGCTCTTGTCGTCTTTTCTCTAATGGTTGTCCCCCTTCGGGAGATCTTTTCTTTGCTTTCTAACATGACTAATTTACGGGCTACCTCCAGAGCGGTAGCGTAATCTGGTGTGTCTTGGATTCTTAGGTGAGTCCATAGTTTTCCGACCCTTAGGGCTCCCTTTAAACTTTCCAGGGCCTCTTGGGACTCGTATCCTCCGACCTCGAGTACCATATTATGGTACCTCTCGATGAAATTTTTTAGGGGCTCGTCATCTCCTTGCTTCATAAGCCTCAATTCTCCAATCGTCTTTTTGGGGACGCAGGCCCCATTAAAGTGTCGAACGAATGACCTTTTAAGCTGTGTGAAGCTTCCGATGCTCCCCGGGGCTAGACTTCTGTACCATAGGATGGCGGGTCCACCCAAAGTTAGGGGGAATACTTTACAGATGGCATCTCCTACCACTCCCTGGTTTCCATCAACAGGACAAATCTTTCGATGTGGGATTTGGGGTCAGAGTGGCCTTTTTAAGGTGTCATGGTCGGCATGTTGAATCGCCTTGGGAATTTTGCCACTTTATTTCTTCCGTGAGGGGAGATTCCTCCTCACCATCCCGGGCATCCCCTGCATCAGTCTTGAGGCCTACCCCCCACTTGGTCATCTCCTTTTTTAACCAAGTTTTTATTTCACTGCATGTGCCTCCATGTCGTCTCATGTGCCCCTCTGTGCGTCCATTGCCCCGGGTGCGGCGTTCCTCATGCCTTGGAATTTCCCGCATATTTTCGCTATACTTCATGTCCTCTCTTCTAGAGTCGCGGAGACTATCATATGAGGGATCCGGTGATGGTGTCCCTTCTTCTTCTTCCCATGCGTCCTCTGTTTGTGAATCTTTTTCTACAACTACGGATTTTATCCCGTAGGGGCCCCTCCTTCTGGGTCCATCGTCTTCACTTGTATCTATCATCCTTTTCCCTTCAGCTTTTTCACCTCTTCTTCGACTGGTTCCGACTTCGGGTCTTTCGTTGTTCGTTTCCTCCATTCTCTCTAGCCGATCCATCATAGATTTCATACTTTCTTCCATCTTTTAATCCAGTCTGTTGTGGAAATCCCTGAAGATTGATGATTTCCGCCTTCTGCCATTGTCTTTTTCGTGAATTGCTTTTTGTTGAAAGTTCCCCACAGACGGCGCCAACTGTTGACGGTTGATTTCGGTCTCAGGGCAATATGGGAATATTACTCCCGAGACAATCCTCCCTCAATAGTGAATTTGTTTGGTTATGAGGGACCAAAAGCAAATTTAGCAAGAGACAGATAAATGCACCAATCAACAAGGAGATTTAACGTGGTTCGGCGGATCTTGGTCCGACCTACGTCCACGGGCGAAAAAAGGATGATACTCTTATTACTCAAACACGTTTCTCAGCTTTGCTTCTTGTTTTTTACAAGTTTGATCTTAATGATTCTGATGCATGTTGTACATACTCTACCCTTCTATTTATAATAACAGAGAAATCAGATTCTTTCTAGCACAAGGATTTCCCGTTGAAGCAATCTCATTTTCCTATGAAGATTCCTAATCCGCAACTGACTTCTCTTTATTTATCCTATCAGGACACTGATTTATCAATTTCCATGTGAAAGCATGATAATTTTGTCCCTTTTCCCAGTAGAAATAGGATGTCTTATCTTCTGGGCATGCTTCGTCATCTGGTCGGTCTAGACATGGTCGGTCATCATTGGCTTCTGAGCTGAGGATGATGTTGCCGAACTGATAGTGCCCGGTCACCTGGTCCCAAGTGGTCGGTCGCCCATCGTCAAGTGCTCAGTCTATTAACCATATGGTCGGGTCGGTATTTAATGATTTCGAACAAGATGGGAATTGCCCATTTTACCCCTGCCGTGCTGCTTAACTGTCATAGGGCCTTTTTACACCGCCAACAATTTACAAGCCTATTTATCCTGTCAAGATTTATGTGACTGTAGACAACAGAACCTGGGCGACGCCGTTTCTAGGCTCGCGGCACTAGTTGGGAAATACTAAATAATATGGAGTCGCCACCCGGTGTGAACCGGGACAAAGATTTAAGGCCGCACTCACCCCTCGCAAGGGAAGACCTCAAACCGTTGGGTTCGGAGTGGTCCCTTACTCATGTCACTTGTAATGAAAGGATTTATATAATAATTTAAACAAGCTGAAGTAACACTTATTTCTAAGGGTATCATGCTTCTAAATTCACATTTATAAAATAAAATATGCGCCTAAATATACATGTATTTCACATATAAGATTGCATGCTTAGAAGTACATTAAATCAACAAACAGACAATTTCATTGGCATGTTGTATTCATGGAAACGCAAGCACATACTAACCACACAAGCACACATAAAGGCGAATCAAATGATGGTGAACATGTGATTTCATAGACATATCATAAACAAATAGCCATTACATGTCCATGCACAAAAAAGGAGTCAACTAAGTACATAATGCAAAAAGACGCTTAGGGATGCAATTAGGCATTAAAGTGAGCATGCTATAACGTGGTGCAAAAGAAGATAGATACAGACACAGACGCACATGTGATGAAAATGACTCAATTCAGTGTATTCGCGTTCGTGTAGCGTTCGTAAACGCGTTCGAACGGTAAACAGAAGGTTCGCGTCCGTATAGCGTTTGATAACGCGTTCGAACGGGACCAGACAGAAAACATGCGTTCGTGCGGCGTTTCGGAACGCGTTCGAACGGGTTACAGCAGTGACCTCCAAATACAGTAAACAACATGACACATACATGAACATATGAATATATGACTTCTCGTACATAACAACATATTAAGGGGCGCGGCAAATCATTGTAGCAAAGGTAGCTTTCAAGCATTTTCACCCCTCAAAGTGAGGACCCTTGATCTCACTTGATAAGCCCATGCGCGATGCAATATGATGCATGAATTTTCAAAAAGACGTTATGAAGCGAATAACTAAATAAAAGAGGCGCGGCGAAGTACTGCCATAAAGGTGGCCTTTTAGGCTCTTTGTCTCTCAAAGAGAGGACCTTTAGACCAACATACTAAGCCCATGCGCAATGTGATATGATGCATGGTCATGTAAGAAGACGTCATACTAAACAACAAAATAAAGGGGGCGCGGCGAAGTACTGCCGTAAAGGTGGCCTTTTGGGGCTCTTTGTCTCTCAAAGAGAGGACCTTTAGACCAACATACTAAGCCCATGCGCGTCACATCACAATACATGAAATAAAGACAATAAAAGTGTAGGACTTCGTATGCCCAATTGAACGTACATTCAACCCAAACACACTTCGTCCGGCGCGGCGAAGTAGTGTCACAAAGGTGGCCTTTTAGGCTCTTCGTCTCTCAAAGAGGGGACCTTTGGACTAACTCACTAAGCCCATGCGCTCAATCGCATCATACATACAAAAATAAAGACAATCAATCAAACTTAGTATGTCCGATTGAACGTATTTTGCATTCAACCGAACACACATCAACCGGCGCGGCAAAGCATCGTGGTAAAGGGCTTTAACCCTTCCCCATAGGGGATCTTTCATTCCACTTACTAAGCCCATGCGCTCGATCGCATCATAACATAAATAAATAACATGCGGAAATTAAAAGACGGAATAATAAAGTGCGAATAATCAAAATAACATAAAGCGAAATATGCGTCGTTTACTCAAGTGGTACGTGGAGTTGTATCCCAAGTACAGACCGCACTACCGTCCATTCGGAATCGGCTACGGAATTTACGTCTGGGTTTCCATCCTATATACCACGAGAGACGACGTATTTTCCGTTTTAATCAATGGCCACAACACACATCACATGCAAACAATATTCAATAAATAATTTAAAACACAATTAAAAGAATCAATAAGAATCGAATAAATAATAAAAAGAAAACAAGTGTGAAAGGTACCCTCAGGTCTAACCTTTTAAGTCGTCTTCCGGACTCGCGTTTACAACCGTCGGAAGGGCTATCACTCCGCAACTTTTCTGGTTCACTTGTTTAGCGTCTTAACTTGTTGTTCCACTGTTTTCCCCGCTGTTTTCACTCCGTTTTGCTGCTATTTCCTCGCGGTTTTCTGGTCACTGTTCAGGTGAGTTTGTTCACTGTTGGGGGTTGTTTTTTTATGCGTTTTTGGAGGGTAAAGGGCTGCTATTTTGGAAGGGTTTCGGGAGCAGTTTCTGGTCACTGTTTTGAGCAGTTTGCTGGCTGTTTTGGTGAGGGATAAGGGGCTGATTTGGTGCAATTTCAGGGGTGTAAAGGGGCTGGTTTCAGGCGTTAAGATTGGCTGGTTTCAGGGATGATTGTAAGGGGGCTGAGTGGACTGTGAGGCTTTGGTATTTTGGCTGATGCGTGAGGCAGTGAAGGGGGCTGTTTTGGCTTCAGCGTGAGGTTGATGGGTTCTGAGTAGGTCTGCGTGACTTACGTGTGCTTATGAGTGTGTACCGTAGTGGGGCAGATGGCTTATGTGAGGGCTGGTGAAGACATATGGCGTGAATGGGGTTTATTTGCGTGAGAGCAGTGGCTGTTGCGTGAATGGCTTGTGAAGGTTTGCTTGTGCGTTAGTGGGGTGGAGGCTGTTGTAGTCTATGAAGGCTGATTGAGTGAAGGTTATGTGTTAAGGGCTATTGAGTTGATTTTTGTCGGTTTGGGCAGTGGGCGTATTTAAGGTTTGTTTGTTTGTTGAAGGTTGAGTGGCAGGCTTTAGGGTTCTTTGTTTTTTTTTTTTTGTTTTCTCTGTGCCGTGTCTTCTGTGTCTTAGGGTGTTGGTTTAGTGTGTGTTTTATAGTTGTCAATTAGGGTTTGCATGGATAGGGATTTGTAATATCTAATTAGTGTCACAAAAGGAAAATATATATTTGATTGGGGGACAAATTTAGGCTAATTAGGAATGTAGTATATTTAGTTTGTGTTGATTAGGCATACAATATTTTAAGTTAGGAATAATATATTTTTAATTAGGAATAATATTTGTTGATTGATTTTAATTAGGCATGCAATTTCTTTAATTTGGGTAAGTATTTTTATTATTATTTTGGTAGGTGATTATTTAGATTTTATTTGTTTTATTTAATTTGGTATATGACTTAATTAATTATTCTATTTAATTTGGTATATTGTTTAATTAATATTTAATTTGTTTATTTAATTTGAATTGGAATTAATTTAATTAGAATTTAATTTAATTAATTTAATTGGTTTGTGATTTTTAGATTTAACATTTAATTTAATTAGTTATTTAATTTCAATTTAGTTTACATTTGTGAGTTAATTAATTTTAATTTGTGAATTTAATTGGTTTTAATTTACTTATATTTAATTTAAATTTAATTTGTGACATATATTTTAAATGTTTAATTATTATTGGTTTGTGACATATATTAATTATTTCTTTGGATGTGATTTAATGGGCTTGGGCTAAGGTTAAGTTTTTAAAACGGAGATCCAATAGCGAACCCGAAGCTAAACACATGAAGTAAATCCGACAAAACCGTCAATTCTTGACTCTTCCCTTCCGACGTCTGTTTCCCGCGATTTCCGCGACTTAAAAGATAGTGCCTCCAAATGAGGCTCATCATCGGGTTTCACATGCAAAAATACAATGCCTACAGTCGCCCCCACTTTGATGGGACTTGTGTAATGTGTAACAGTGACAATCCTATCAAAGTTATGCAATGCATTTTCACTTACCTGGCTAGCCAACTGCCACTTGACTTTCCACGTGTTTGAGTTTATTTGGGGTGGTGAGGTGCTGCGATCCCTGGTTCATTCCTGAACCGTATTGTGATGTGGTCCATTCCCGAACCGTTACTGTAAGGTGGTCCATTCTCGAACCGTTACTGTGAGTTGGTCCATTCCCGAACCGTTACTATGAGGTGTTCATTCCCGAACTGTTACCGACATAAGCATATGAACTGCTCGCCAGCTGCCACTTGACTTACCATGTGTTGAGTTGAGTTGATTTGGATGGTGAGGTGCTGCGACCCCTGGTTCATTCCCGAACCGTGCTTCCATTCTTGGAGTGCCATTCTCGGCCTGTTCATTCCTGAACTGTATTTCCATTCCTAGAGTGCCATTCCCGGCTTGTTCATTCTCGAACTGTGTTGAGATGAGGCTTTATCCCTCCCGAGCTTTATTCCCGAACTGTGAGATGAGGCTTTATTCCTCCTGAGCTTTATTCTCGGACTGTTGAGATGAGGCTTATTCCTGAACTGTGTTGAGAAGAGGCTTTATTCCCCTGACTGTCTGGACTGTGGGCTTTGTTCCCAAACTGCATTGAGATGAGGCTTTATTCCCCTGGGCTTTGTTCCCTAGTTATGCTGAATGTGGGCTTTATTCCCGAATTATACTGAATGTGGGCTTTATTCCTGATCTGTACTGAATGTGGGCTTTATTCCCGAACTGAATTGAATGCATGCTTTCTTCCTGAACTGTACTGAATGTGGGCTTTATTCCCGAACTGCACTGAATGTGGGCTTTATTCCCGTACTGAGCTGAATGCAGGCTTTCTCCTGAACTGAACTGAATGTTGGCTTTATTCCCGAGTTTGCTGGACGTAGGCTTTCTTCCTGAACTGTACTGAATGTGGGCTTTATTCCCGAACTACACTGAGTGTGGGCTTTATTCCCGAACTGTACTTGACATGAGGCTTTCTTCCCCTTGAGCTTTGTTCTTGAACTGAATGTAGGTTTTCTTCATGAACTGCACTGAGTGTGGGCTTTGTTTCCGAACTGCACTGACATGAGGCTTTCTTCCCCTTGAGCTTTGTTCTCAAACTATACTGACATGAGGCTTTCTTCCCCTTGAGCTTTGTTCTCAAATTATACTGATATGAGGCTTTCTTCCCCTTGAGCTTTGTTCTCAAATTATACTGATATGAGGCTTTCTTCCCCTTGAGCTTTGTTCTCAAGCTATACTGGCATGAGGCTTTATTCCTCCCGAGTTTTGTTCTCAAACTATATTGATATGAGGCTTTCTTCCTGAACTGAACTGAATGTAGGCTTTCTTCCTGAACTGATATGGGCCTCGCCCCCAAACTGATGCAGATGTGGGTTCCCCCCTAAACTGATGCTGATGTGGGACTCGCCCCCAAGCTGATACTAATGTGGGCCTCGGCCCTGAACTGATACTGATGTGGGCCTTGCCCTCAAACTGATACTGATATGGGCCTCGCCCCTATGTTGATATTGATATGGGCCTCGCCCCCACGCTGATACTGATGCTAATATTGATGCTTCTGACTGGCTTTCATTTGCCGCTTTCTCTCTTTCTTCTTCAAAACCTGTGAACACAAAACAAACACAAAACACAAAAAGGAATGCAAAATATGTTACGTGTATGCATGTATGCATGAGTTTTCTTATCCCGTTGGGTTAGGTCTTCTGTCAATTCCATTGATGACCATTCTTCTCTTAGGGAAAGTACCATTTCCACCTGTCTACACTGATTTGTTCCAGGAACCCATTTCTTTCCAAGTCTAACAGTCCCACTGTCTCAATTTCCCAATTCCTGAATGGCTAACTTATCTTTTCTGCTTGCTTCCTTTGAGGATTCCCTACGTTCTGAGCATCACATTACCAAGATTGAACACACTCATGTTGCAAGTTTGAAAGTAATAGTCTTAGGCAGATAAATGAAATGATCGCCTTTATTATTGTTGAGGAAACGTTCGAACAGGTAAACAAAATCAATGTCTTTATTAAAAGTGCAAGATAAATTAGGAGAAACAACAGTGCCTTCTTCTTCAGCCCATGGTTCTTCACCATTGTTATCCCTTATCCCCATATGAGAAGCTTGGTGGTTGAGGGTTCGGAGGTCAAAGGTTTCAAGAAAGCAAAAGGTTATCATGGTGGTGGGGCGGAGTGGTAATTTGGTAGGGGGTTTCTGTGTGTATTGGGTTGTTCTTTCTCTGGGTCGGGTATTGTATGGGCATCGATGAGGTTTTGGATTTCATGTCTGAGGCGGGCGCAGTTGTCGGTGTCATGGCCTTTTTCTTGGTGGAAGTGACAGTATAAGTTTAAGTTTATGTGAGGTGGCACAGGATTTGGGATGGCCTAGGTTCCAAAGGTTTTAAGAGTTCTCTTGCGCCTTCAGCTTTTCGAATACCTTTGAAAGAGGCTTACCAAGGTTAGAAAATCGTCTGTTCTTAATGGCAGTGACCTCAGCAGTAGCAGGCATAGTCCCTGAATGTCCCCCAATATTCCTTCTGTTATGTCCATAAAACTTTCTGTTCTCGGCTTCCTCCTCCTCAATATCCATAACTGTCTCCCTCAGCTGTCGAAAATCAGTAATCATCGAAGTCATTCTCCTCAGTTTGCCATAACTAGAGGGCTTGGTGCCCTTGATGATCATTTTGATCTGGTCCTTTTCTGAGGGCCGGGTCTGCATCTTCAGAAGCTGGCTCCTCCAGCGGTCCACATATTCCTTGAAATTTTCCTCCGGCTTCTGCTTGATATTTTCTAAGTCACGGAGTGACAAGTCAATCTCCAGGTCCGTGACATATTGCTTTAAGAAAGCATCAGCTAGCTCCCTCCAATCTTCCTTAACCTGCTTGTCCAGGTTATGGTACCATACTACGGGTGCCCCCTCGAGTGACATCCCAAACATCTTTTGGACTTGGCGCTGAGACAGGCCAACTGAACTCATAACAGACATATACTGACGGAGATGCACTCTCGGATCTCCGTTCCCATTGAACTTAGCCATGTCGGGCATTCTAACTGAGCAGGCAACTGTTCCTCAAAGGTCATCGCCTCATAGTCTAGTAAGTCTTCATCCTTACCCTTCATCTTACGGGTACAGACTCTACCTGGTCACGGAGTTTCTGCAATTCTTCCTGAGACCCAACTTTTCTCCCAGTGGTATAATCAGCCACATCATCATCAAAAGCGGGGATGTCATCCCCCAATCCATTCGGAGTCTCCTCACATCTTACATTCTCAGAGTTTCCCCCAGCACGGGGCACAGCCATATTTGTCATGGCAACAGTCAAGGCTTGCAACTGTTCGGTAATCTTAGCCAAACCATTTTCCAACTGATCTATCCGGGATACCTCATTATCGGATGTACTCATGTCTATTACCGGTCTTTTGGTGAGTCTTCCCTCTTCCCTAACCCAACGGAGTTTATGATGGCTTTTAGAACACAAGGGTTAGCATGATGTATGTATGCATGGGGTGTATGAGATGTATGTAACGTATAAACACATTGAATCAACTAAAATCTTCAAACAAATCAGCTTATTATCATTTTAGAAGCTTTTGGGACAACTGTCATAAGAGTGAACCCATCCCAGTTTAAATGGCCCAACGAGTTCATGTCTTATGGCAAAGAGCCCAACTAAATCCAAATGATAATATTCCGAACACAACACAAGGTGGCCCACCAACACTTAGACGCCTTTGGCCCAATAGTCATGGAATACATCCTTGTCTCAGTTTAAATGGCCCAACAAGCCCATATCCCATGACAAATGGTCCAAATGGATCCAAACGATGATGTTCCCAAACACAAGCATAGAAGAGAGATAATGCAAACATAATACTTTTTTTACATAATGGCCCGTCAACATTTCAGAAGCCTTGGGCCTAATAGTCATACGGTACGAACTTGCCCCAGTTTAAATGGCCCAGCAAGCCCGCATTTCTGACAATAGTCCAACTGCATCCAAATGAGGATGGTCCACAAGCACATACTCAAGGAAATAATTGTTACTTTAACCATACAAACCGGTCTATGGGTGGGTTAGCAAGAGTATAGACAAAGGCTCTCACCGGCGAAGGATGGCCCACAACTAGGTCTCCCCACTCAAGGGTTCGAGCAACCAAGTGAGCGCACCCTTTTTTATACACTAAGGTACGTGCCAATGAGCTATGGTGTGTGACGGACTGTCAAATGGATTTCTCGTTGTAGATTCCCCAGAGGGAAGGTGGAGCGAGGCTCACTTAAGTACCCAAAGCCTCTTAGGCTCTTATCGCTTGGTGTCAGGAATAAACAACGAGTCCTCCAAATTAGTCCACCACAAAGGCTACGAGTAGATGGCTATCTAGGTGCTTCACAGCTTTTCCTTCTAGAAAGGTAGTGAGTGAAGGAAGACACCAAACCATTACCTAGCCTCAAAATGCCCTTGATTAAACCCTCACTTTATCCTATAGACATGGTCAATTAAACATAAATCCAAGCATTACAAGACAATATTTCGGGGCCAATTCTCTATCCCCAGTGGAGTCGCCAGACTGTAGACAACAGAACCTGGGCGACGCCGTTTCTAGGCTCGCGGCACTAGTTGGGAAATACTAAATAATATGGAGTCGCCACCCGGTGTGAACCGGGACAAAGATTTAAGGCCGCACTCACCCCTCGCAAGGGAAGACCTCAAACTGTTGGGTTCGGAATGGTCCCTTACTCATGTCACTTGTAATGAAAGGATTTATATAATAATTTAAACAAGCTGAAGTAACACTTATTTCTAAGGGTATCATGCTTCTAAATTCACATTTATAAAATAAAATATGCGCCTAAATATACATGTATTTCACATATAAGATTGCATGCTTAGAAGTACATTAAATCAACAAACAGACAATTTCATTGGCATGTTGTATTCATGGAAACGCAAGCACATACTAACCACACAAGCACACATAAAGGCGAATCAAATGATGGTGAACATGTGATTTCATAGACATATCATAAACAAATAGCCATTTGTCCATGCACAAATAAAAGTCAACTAAGTACATAATGCAAAAAGACGCCTAGGGATGCAATTAGGCATTAAAGTGAGCATGCTATACGTGGTGCAAAAGAAGATAGATACAGACACAGACGCACATGTGATGAAAATGACTCAATTCAGTGTATTCGCGTTCGTGTAGCGTTCGTAAACGCGTTCGAACGGTAAACAGAAGGTTCGCGTCCGTATAGCGTTTGATAACGCGTTCGAACGGGACCAGACAGAA
Source organism: Zanthoxylum bungeanum (assembly GCA_019454045.1). Classification (NCBI taxonomy): domain Eukaryota; kingdom Viridiplantae; phylum Streptophyta; class Magnoliopsida; order Sapindales; family Rutaceae; genus Zanthoxylum; species Zanthoxylum bungeanum. The sequence goes on from SKCR01015799.1 coordinate 81,182, forward strand.
AACATGCGTTCGTGCGGCGTTTCGGAACGCGTTCGAACGGGTTACAGCAGTGACCTTCAAAATGCAGTAAACAACATGACACATACATGAACATGAATATATATATGACTTCTCGTACATAACAACATATTAAGGGGCGCGGCAAATCATTGTAGCAAAGGTAGCTTTCAAGCATTTTCACCCCTCAAAGTTGAGGACCCTTGATCTGACTTGATAAGCCCATGCGCGAAGCAATATGATGCATGAATTTTCAAAAAGACGTTATGAAGCGAATAACTAAATAAAAGAGGCGCGGCGAAGTACTGCCATAAAGGTGGCTTTTTAGGCTCTTTGTCTCTCAAAGAGAGGACCTTTAGACCAACATATTAAGCCCATGCGCAATGTGATATGATGCATGGTCATGTAAGAAGACGTCATACTAAACAACAAAATAAAGGGGGCGCGGCGAAGTACTGCCGTAAACGTGGCCTTTTGGGGCTGTTTGTCTCTCAAAGAGAGGACCTTTAGACCAACATACTAAGCCCATGCGCGTCACATCACAATACATGAAATAAGGACAATAAAAGTGTAGGACTTCGTATGCCCAATTGAACGTACATTCAACCCAAACACACTTCGTCCGGCGCGGCGAAGTAGTGTCACAAAGGTGGCCTTTTAGGCTCTTCGTCTCTCAAAGAGGGGACCTTTGGACTAACTCACTAAGCCCATGTGCTCAATCGCATCATACATACAAAAATAAAGACAATCAATCAAACTTAGTATGTCCGATTGAACGTATTTTGCATTCAACCGAACACACATCAACCGGCGCGGCAAAACATCGTGGTAAAGGGCTTTAACCCTTCCCCATAGGGGATCTTTCATTCCACTTACTAAGCCCATGCGCTCGATCGCATCATAACATAAATAAATAACATGCGGAAATTAAAGACGGAATAATAAAGTGCGAATAATCAAAATAACATAAAGCGAAATATGCGTCGTTTACTCAAGTGGTACGTGGAGTTGTATCCCAAGTACAGACCGCACTACCGTCCATTCGGAATCGGCTACGGAATTTACGTCTGGGTTTCCATCCTATATACCACGAGAGACGACGTATTTTCCGTTTTAATCAATGGCCACAACACACATCACATGCAAACAATATTCAATAAATAATTTAAAACACAATTAAAAGAATCAATAAGAATCGAATAAATAATAAAAAGAAAACAAGTGTGAAAGGTACCCTCAGGTCTAACCTTTTAAGTCGTCTTCCGGACTCGCGTTTACAACCGTCGGAAGGGCTATCACTCCGCAACTTTTCTGGTTCACTTGTTTAGCGTCTTAACTTGTTGTTCCACTGTTTTCCCCGCTATTTTCACTCCGTTTTGCTGCTATTTCCTCGCGGTTTTCTGGTCACTGTTCAGGTGTGTTTGCTCACTGTTTGGGGGTTGTTTTATGCGTTTTTGGAGGGTAAAGGGCTGCTATTTTGGAAGGGTTTCGGGAGCAGTTTCTGGTCACTGTTTTGAGCAGTTTGCTGGCTGTTTTGGTGAGGGATAAGGGGCTGATTTGGTGCAATTTCAGGGGTGTAAAGGGGCTGGTTTCAGGCGTTAAGATTGGCTGGTTTCAGGGATGATTGTAAGGGGGCTGAGTGGACTGTGAGGCTTTGGTATTTTGGCTGATGCGTGAGGCAGTGAAGGGGGCTGTTGTGGCTTCAGCGCGAGGTTGATGGGTTCTGAGTAGGTCTGCGTGACTTACGTGTGCTTATGAGTGTGTACCGTGAGTGGGGCAGATGGCTTATGTGAGGGCTGGTGAAGACATATGGCGTGAATGGGGTTTATTTGCGTGAGAGCAGGTGGCTGTTGCGTGAATGGCTTGTGAAGGTTTGCTTGTGCGTTAGTGGGGTGGAGGCTGTTGTGGTCTATGAAGGCTGATTGAGTGAAGGTTATGTGTTAAGGGCTATTGAGTTGATTTTTGTCGGTTTGGGCAGTGGGCGTATTTAAGGTTTGTTTGTTTGTTGAAGGTTGAGTGGCAGGCTTTAGGGTTCTTTGTTTTTTTTTTTCCTCTGTGCTGTGTCTTCTGTGTCTTAGGGTGTTGGTTTAGTGTGTGTTTTATAGTTGTCAATTAGGGTTTGCATGGATAGGGATTTGTAATATCTAATTAGTGTCACAAAAGGAAATAATATTTTGATTGGGGGACAAATTTAGGCTAATTAGGAATGTTATATTTAGTTTGTGTTGATTAGGCATACAATATTTTAAGTTAGGAATAATATATTTTTAATTAGGAATAATATTTGTTGATTGATTTTAATAGGCATGCAATTTCTTTAATTTGGGTAAGTATTTTTATTATTATTTTGGTAGGTGATTATTTAGATTTTATTTTTTTTTATTTAATTTGGTATATGACTTAATTATTTATTCTATTTAATTTGGTATATTTTTTAATTAATATTTAATTTGTTTATTTAATTTGAATTAGAATTAATTTAATTAGAATTTAATTTATTAATTTAATTGGTTTGTGATTTTTAGATTTAACATTTAATTTAATTAGTTATTTAATTTCAATTTAGTTTACATTTGTGAATTAATTAATTTTAATTTGTGAATTTAATTGGTTTTAATTTACTTATATTTAATTTAAATTTAATTTGTGACATATATTTTAAATGTTTAATTATTATTGATTTGTGACATATATTAATTATTTCTTTGGATGTGATTTAATGGGTTTGGGCTAAGGTTAAGTTTTTAAAACGGAGATCCAACAGCGAACCCGAAGCTAAACACGTGAACTAAATCCGACAAAACCGTCAATTCTTGACTCTTCCCTTCCGACGTCTCTTTCCCGCGATTTCCGCGACTTAAAAGATAGTGCCTCCAAATGAGGCTCATCATCGGTTTCACATGCAAAAATGCAATGCCTGCAGTGACCAAGTTTTAGGTGCCATAGATATGTGTTATCAGTGTGAGAAATCTTTTTTTTCTTTCTTTGTTTTGGGCAATTCTACTTTGAATATTTCATTCAGCATTCAATAGTGAATTAACATCGGCCTTATTACATAGAGCCTATTTCAATAAAATCATAACAAATATTCAAACTATTTCTTGAAATAATAAATGATTTATTATCAAAAGAAACTGAATAAGATTGTTCATAAAGTCAAGAAACTGAAATGAGGTTTCTAGTAAATCTCTGTACGAAATAAACATTATTCAAAATTAAAAATTTATTATTCTCAACATAAAGTTTTATTTGTCCAACTGCTGATGCTGAAACTAAAACGTCATTCACAACTCTCAAAGTATAAGTCCCCATCAACAAGTCTTGTGTATGAATCAAGCTTCTGTAAGAAACAACAAATATGATTAGTCGCACATGAATCAATTATCCAGGGTGATAAATTATTTTCAACTAAACAAGATTCAGTAACAAGTAAATCTGATTTACCTGGATTATTGTTTGGCTTGTTTCTTTTGCTGTTGTTTCATGTTGTGTTCTCAGCTCCTTACCACTTAGCTTTCTTATTATTTTTGTTCCTCTTCTTTAAAGAAGAGCTGGAGGGAGAAGGTTCCACAACATTTGCTTCTACCTTGTTCTCCCCACAGAAATAGACTCAAAATTGTGATTTCGATAAATAATTGAGTCAAATTATAACTCAATTTACTCATAAAGTAATTTCTTTTGAACTAAAGAAATTGTGGGCTAAGACTTTCCAAAATTAAGTCCACTTGTATGCCTTCATCTATAGTTGCCCCATTGATTTCAGCTTCATGAATCATACTAATCATCATTAGCACATGTTCACGAACACGGGTTCCAGCTTCCATTTTGCAGTTCATGACTTTCCTAACTGCTTCATATTTAGCTTGATCAGAGTGTTTGCCAAACATGCCCTGTAGAGAATCTTTTATCTCATAAGTAGTCTATGTTTTTTCGAGCTTTATTTTAAGCACGTCGGACATGGAGGCAAGTAAATAACAACGAGCCTTGCCATTTGCTCGAACCCAATTTTCATAGGCATCTATAATGTTTTTGTTGGCATTCACAACAGGTTTGGGAGTACATTCCTCTATCAGGACAAACTTTAGGTTATCCAGCACAAGTATTATATTCATGTCATTCTTCCACTTAGCAAAGTTATCACCAGTTAATTTTTCAGTAGCAAGCATTGATATGATTGGATTTGACATATTTATGAAATAATTAAAAAAAATATTCTAAATTATTCCATGCAAAAAATTCAAAATAAAATTGACATAGTAATCATGATGGATGATGCATATGCAAAATACATCACAATATATATGCACTACTATAGCCGCGGAAAATTTAATAAGCATATTGTGTTGCCTTAGGGTCGATCACAACACCTTATTAAAATAAAGACAATCTCAATTAATAAATTTTTTCAAAATATTTCATATTTTCAAAAAAAAATTAATAACCGATTTTTGGTCTAAATGTAATTAACACGTTTAACTACATTCATATGAGTGTAACCCACAATTTTGGATCCTTAAAATTTAACTCATAATAACCACCTTAGGGTAAATTAATAATGAAATGGATTTTATAAATCCTATCGTCAGAAGTACAACCTTGATATCAACCTAAGCGAACACTCTCCTTAGGGAGGATGAAATTAAAAGTCATCACGAAACCCCACTTAGATTTCACGAAGTTGCACTAATGGTGCAGACCAAAATATATTTTGACAAACTACCGCTCTCACTCATTATTTTAGTGATTTTATATGTAAACATCTAATATTTTGAAAACTTAGCGGAAAAATACCAAGAAATCAATATTAAAGGACTTCAATTACCAAGTTAATTGTTTCATATTAAAATTACATGCTTTACAAATAAAATTTAAATTCATTATGAGACATCTAAGTTATTCATGATAAATAATTTATTATAAATGCTTAGAACTAAATTTTGTGACATTATAAATTTTAACGATTTAAAATTAATTCACAAATTTTATATAATTGAATAATCGATAAAAATTTTAAAATAATTTTAATCAAATTATAAATTATTTACTATCATAAATAAATTTATGAAAATGCACATGTATGTATGACATGTTATAATGCAATAGTATGCATTGTGCTAATTCTATATGACATTTAAAATATGCATGAGTATAAATATTTTATAATTCACACAAAATAATAAATTTGGATATTAACCGGGTTGACAATTTGGGTATTTCAAAAATTACAAATAACCAAAAATAAAATTACATTAATCTCAAATCTGGAAAAAATATAATTAAATTTCTAAGTGACTTTCACAAAAAAAAATATTTTTTTTTATTATACTGTCTCACAGTGGGCGGTCCAAACTGCCGCACTGTGCGGCTGGCTGCTGCACAGCAGCAGCGAGAATGCTGCATGTGCAGCAATCTCACTGCTGCTCGTGGATCAGTCTCCTGCTGCTCGTGGATCAGTCTCATGGTGCACATTTGTGCAGCAGTGGATAATGCTGCTCATGCAGCAGGGGACTGCTGCTCACGCAGCAAAGCACTGTGCAGCAGTCTCACTGCGTGCACGGTGCAGTAAAAAAATTTGGAAAAATAATTATATTTAAAGTAAAATTATCATCTTTTGTCCATCGTCATTCGGCTTGATCTTGATCTCCAACGATTATAAATAATTTACAATTACAGAAAAATACCCATTAATTTTGGGTTTACATATCAAATATATAAAACAAAAAAATTAAAGTCATTTTTCATCTAATTTCTAAAAAAAATTTATAATATTTAAAAAAAATGGAATTCAAGTCATTTTTTATTAATTGGATTGAAAAGTGACTAAAAATTAGCGAAATTGTGACTAAAGTTTATATTTTTAAATTATAAAGATTAAAAAATAATTATGACAACCTGTTCTGTATAATAGTTGAGTTTATTTTTTTTAAGGACCTATAATTTGTTTATAACCTTTTGGGCAAAATGTGTTACAAGGAATAAGGTCACTAGTGTGCTAATAAATCGACTTTTCTTTATTTTTTTATTTTTAAAAAAAGACGTCATTTATATAACTAATTAATTATCAAGTGGTTTCTTTAAAAAAAAAAAATTAATAATAAAATATCGAGGGGGTGTGCCATAATTATTTTCAAACTAAATGACTTGTACATAACTCTTTTGAAAGAGTTCAATAATTCCGTTCTATTATCTTTATACATTTAAGGCAAAAAAAAAAAAAAAAAAAAAAAAAAAAAAAAAATCCACGCTCCTGTATGATGAAGCTTGGGCGCGTGAAATAACTTTGAGTTAGACGTGAAGTCTAACCACTAGCTAATTTGTGATGTTCAAAATTCGGATTACTCGACCCAATTTAAAATAGGCGGGTTTGGAGTATTTAATTTATCATGTTGTAATTTTCACCACCTGACCTAATAAGTGTGGGTAGGATCTCAAATTTTCTTTAAAATATCAAATTTGACTCAACATGATTATAAATATACGTACATGCATGTTTATGAGCGAATAAAAAAAAATTAAAACCTCATCCGACCTATTATTTATTAAATTTAAAATAAAATAAATTTGTTTAAAATTTGACTGGACCGAACAAACTCAAATCAAGTTTCCCATTTAAATTTTTAGGTTCGGGTTGATTTTTTTAAATTGATTGACCGACCGATCATATTCATAAACATCTAATCTAGTGTGACTCTTAATTTGAACACCCATATTGTTAATGCACACAAAGAAAGTGATGATTTATTGCTTTATGATCAAGAAATGCGACAATTGACCCAAAAAAAAAAAGGAATTGAAATATTATAGGAAGTGATTTTTTTAAGAATTTTTAAGATTAGGTTACAAATAGGGGTGGGGTGGGACGGGACAGGTACATGAACACTATTAGAAATTAATCAGATAAGAAATGAATATTATGTATTATCAAGTAATTTTTTTTATCTGTTCTTGAATGTTAAAGAAGAAGCATTTTTTTTTTTATAATCGGGATGTATTGATTAGTTTACGTGCATCTCGACTAATCTCCGACATGTCTCATGTCCTCAGAAATTTCCCAGTATAGATTAGAGATAAGTCGCTGATTTTTTACACCAAGGGACATAGCCCCGAGGAAATACATATAGTGAGATTTGAATTTTAAACATTAGAGAAAATAAATCACTCAAGTTTAAAGTCATTACTATAGAGACAACCCCTCGAAGTTAGAAGAAGCAATTTGCTGTAACAACATCATTGATTTTTATTATTATATCTTTTTTTTCATGATGATGATGAAGGCATTTGTTTGTATCTCCAGCTAGTATCGTGTTCATACCTTTGAACTGTATTTGTGCTCTAATATGAGCTTGTCTTCCCAAACTGTTTGGTCTCGATCAAAATTCCCAACCCCGATCCATGATTGAAATTACCCACCCCTAATTATATGTCTGGCCGCAAAAAGTAGACCTGGCCGCCGGTTCGGTTCCGGTTGGAACCGAACCGAACCGGCCGGTTCGCGGTTCCACAAGTGTGGAACCGGAACCGAACCGGTTAATTCCGGTTCGGTTCCGGTTCCACACTTAAGTGGAACCGGAACCGTAAACCGAACCGGAACCGAACCGGTCGGTTCCGGTTCGATTTACAGTTCCTTTTCCGGTTTTTTTTTTTTTAATAAATTTTAAAAAATAGAAAAAATTCTATAATCGTAACGTTTTTTCATACTATCACATCATTTTTATATAATCTTTTTTTTATAAAATTCTTTTAACCTATAATATTTTTTATAGCCAACTCTTGACTAGTGTTTTCTTTATATAAGCGATGTGGGATATTTGTTACTTGGCTATTGTGTCCCACATTGCTTATATAAAGAAGTCAATAACCAAGAGTTGGTTATAAAAAGGATATGGACATTCATGTTTTAGTATTGCAATTTTAAACCTCATTAAGTCATTATTATTAATAAAAAAATTGAGATTTCTTGAGGAACCTTACGGTTCCAAGAAAATAATTTTTTTTTTTTTTTTTTTTACTTCGGTTCCAACCGGAACCGTACGGTTCCGTTGGAACCGTTGGAACCGTTGGAACCGCTGGAACCGTTCGGTTCCAGCGGTTCCAACCGGTTCGGTCAGGGTAAGAACCCTAACCGAACCGGTCAGGTTCCGGTTCGGTTCCGGAACCGGAACCGGAACCGTCCGGTTCCAACCGGTTCGGTTCCGGTTCCGAACCGGAACCTTGGCCGGGTCTAGCAAAAAGGATGTTAATTATCACTTTAAATTATTTTAAATAAATCCAAAAATACTTATTTAAGAGATAAGCCAGCGTGTTGCACACTCGAATCAAATGAGCGTGACATAGCCCAAAGCTAAATATAATATCATCAAGATATCCGTGTCTCGCTACCAGCCAACGGACTCGAGAAACTTATCTTGGTGTGTGGGACACCGAATATTATACACGTGGAATCACTCTGTTGGATGGGCTTTGGGTAATATTGTCATTTCGATTATCAATCACTAGTATAAAACGAGGAGTTGGGAGCGTCGATTCATCACCGATTCTCAGATAATCTTCACCTACTATTTGATAAAGGCCTTCTTCTAATCTCTCTGTCAAGGTAATATTAATTCTTCTTTTTAGCATTGAGATTTATATTTATATTTTCCGATTAATTTAGATGCTGAGATGTGATTTTTTTGTCTGATTTTTATGAATTAGGGTTAGGTCAAATTAAATTATTTTGATTAGCTGTAGATCTGTAGGTCATCATCGCTGATTTATTGTTTGAATTGTTATTTATTATATAATTGTCTGTAATCATGGTGTTTTGACTCTCAATCAGCTTCCATAATTATATTTAGGGTTTTGATTATTGGTATTTCTGGATAATTTTCAATTCTATTGTTTGATTGCGCGTCTCTGAATTCTATGAGATTTGTGAACAAGGAATCGATTAGAGTGGGCAGTTTTTTTTTAATTAAAAAGAAAAAAAAAGATCCTGACAATTTTTCTTTTTTTCTTTTTTAAAAATCTTTCATGATATATACATATGTAAATTTGTTGTAAAGTTTAGCTTTGAGAAACCTGTACGTTGATGCAGTTGAATTATATAGTGACAACATCTTATACTACTCAATGTTGTTAGTAATTCTTTTGGCTCGATTTTACTCATTAATGGAATATGCAAGTAATATTTAGTATTGTTTGTTTCAGTTGAAGTTGGAGGTTGTTTTGTATGAATGTGTTCTGATTTGGTTTCTCTTTAATCCTATAGATGCAAATCTTTGTGAAAACTCTCACCGGCAAGACCATCACCCTTGAGGTGGAAAGCTCTGACACTATTGACAATGTCAAAGCCAAAATTCAGGACAAGGAAGGGATCCCACCAGACCAGCAAAGGCTTATCTTTGCCGGCAAACAGCTGGAGGATGGGCGCAACACTAGCTGACTATAATATCCAGAAGGAGTCAACACTCCACTTGGTCCTTCGTCTCAGGGGTGGCATGCAGATCTTTGTAAAGACCCTCACTGGAAAGACCATCACCCTTGAGGTGGAAAGCTCTGACACCATTGACAATGTTAAGCCAAAATTCAAGACAAGGAGGGTATCCCACCAGATCAGCAGAGGCTCATTTTTGCCGGTAAACAACTTGAGGATGGACGCACACTTGCCGACTACAACATCCAGAAGGAATCTACCCTTCATTTGGTCCTTCGTCTCAGGGGTGGCATGCAGATTTTCGTGAAAACCCTGACCGGTAAAACTATTACTTTGGAGGTTGAAAGCTCGGACACAATTGACAATGTTAAGGCTAAGATCCAGGACAAGGAGGGCATCCGCCAGACCAGCAGAGGTTGATCTTTGCCGGCAAACAACTTGAAGATGGCCGTACGCTTGCTGACTACAACATTCAAAAGGAGTCGACCCTCCACTTGGTGCTTCGTCTCCGTGGTGGTATGCAGATTTTTGTGAAGACCCTCACTGGAAAAACAATCACTCTTGAGGTTGAAAGCTCTGACACCATTGACAATGTTAAAGCCAAAATTCAAGACAAGGAGGTATCCCACCAGATCAGCAGAGGCTCATTTTTGCTGGGAAGCAGCTTGAAGACGGAAGGACTCTTGCAGACTATAATATCCAGAAAGAATCCACACTCCATTTGGTTCTTCGCCTCCGTGGTGGTATGCAGATTTTCGTGAAGACCCTTACTGGGAAAACCATTACATTGGAGGTTGAGAGCTCAGACACTATTGACAATGTAAAGGCTAAGATCCAGGATAAGGAGGGGATTCACCGGACCAGCAGAGGTTGATCTTTGCCGGAAAGCAACTGGAGGATGGAAGGACTCTTGCTGATTACAACATCCAGAAGGAGTCCACTCTGCATCTTGTGCTTCGTCTCCGTGGAGGTTTCTGAGTTTTTGGTCGTATGTGTTCTCTTTGCTTATGTTTGTCGTGTTAAAGACTTAAGTTTCTCTTGTGTTTGAACCGTGGTTAAATGCTTGCTTGCCATTGTTAAAATGGCTTAAATAAGTTGTAAAAACTGTCTGAAATTTGGATTATGGGTTGTTGAACTGTGTTTCTTAGATATTGATATGGTCCTGGTTAAGGTCACATTATCATATCTAATTTCTTTCTTGAATAAATATCTGTCTGTTTAATGTAACATTCTACATTTCTACCGGTTGACAGCCCTATTTTCATGTTTTCTTTACCCAATGGAGATGCTGCAGTTTTGTTTTTACTGTATTGGAGCATTTTCAGATAAGAAAATCACGGGTAACACAGAAATGAAACAATTCTTGGGGAGAAGATTTCAAATTGGAAATGTGTGTTCATTCACGTGAAAATATGATCGGTTATTTGAATAGGGAAGATAATTATTTAGTTATTTTAGATGCCCAGAATTAGGAGTGTAATCGAATTGAATCGAGTTATGTCGTATAGTAGCTGTTTGAGCTTGAGTTTTAAATGTGTTATTTGAACATATTCGTTATGTAAATATTATGATTGAGATCCACTCGAACTCGATTCTCGAATTTTTTTTTTAAAAAATCACTTTTTGGACTTCTATTTTATTTAATTTTTTTAAAATTTTAAATAAACCTTACGAAGTTCAAATATTTGTAACACATTATAAATCGAGTCGAGTTGTTTTTATATGTAACACTCCACATTTTTGTTTGTAATACATATTATAATATCGAGTCGAGTCGAGTTGTGTCTATATGTAACACTCCAGATTTTCGTGATATGCTTGTCATGGTGGTGGAGGTTATGGTGGTGGAGAGGTTCGTAAGTTGACATGGTTCAACATAGTTGTGATGAGGTAAGCAGAATGTTAAAATTAGCGTTTGTGGCACGTTTGTATCAGCATTTGAAAGAAGCTTAGCTCGCGTTCATGATGTATTCTTTCATGCGTTCGAACGGGCGGAAATTTTTTTAAATCCGAACGGATCGGGTCGCAGGTTGACCCAACCCTATAAAACCCTTAATCATTACCGTCACAGCACTGATTTTTTTCCCCCAATCTTTCTATGGCTGCCGTCGTTTCCATGATTATGAGCTGAGCTTGTTGAAGTTTACTTGGAATATTCGTAACGTCCAAGACGAGTTCTTCGCTAATTTCACTTCTAATTTGGCGTTCAAAGTATCTGATGGTTGATTTGTTCGAAATAGCAAGCATTCCCACCTCACTACCTTCCGTGGCGTTTAAGTTAAAAACTTTCAACAAATTTCGTGTATTAATATAGGGTTATTATAATATACAAGAAGTATTACAATATAATATTTTATCATTATATTTTTATAAAAATTATATTTTATTATAATATTTTTACAAAAATTATTTTCTATTATTAGTAATAAAATATTAAACATAAATACTTCTAATTTTTCTCAATAGTTGTTATAATAAAATCTAAAATATAATTTTTATAAATATATAATAATAAAAAATTATATTGTAATATATTTTATCCATTTTTTATTTCTCAATTTGTAAAATAATAAAAAAAAAAAAAAAAAAAAAATACTCGACTTGCCTTTTTGTATAGCAAGTGGGCACAGAGCAAACCCCGTTTACACAAGAATGGGATAGCGTTATACCAAGTTACCAACTCACTCTCCACGAAAAGAATGAGTTCCGTAAAATATTTGGTTTAACACGTGGCACAATACAATTTGTCTGTCGTTAAATACTTCCCGTCACATTGTTGATAATCTCCACTATAAATTGCGAGCCCAAGCCCTGGCCATCGCACATTGAAAACTTTAATCTGAAAATTTACGAAGATATTATCTCCCATTTCTACAATCAAGTGTTTCAAGGTGATTTTCCTTCTCACTTATCCGTTCGATTATTTATGTATTTTGGTTTAATTTCTTAAAGGTGGATTATGGATCTGAAAATTGCTTTTTGATTGATGGATTTAAAGGATGAATTTTTTTTGGGTCTGAAAATTACGTTGACTATGCTTTAACAGATTGAACTTGTACGTCCCCAAGGGGTGTGGCTTGGTGGTGTAGGGTTCAGGATCTCACCTTGAGGTTCTGGGTTCGAATCCAGGGGTGCACTTCTTGTAAGAGCCTGGGACAGCTGGTGGTTTTACCTGCGCCGCGGCCCAGACAATGTTTCAAAAATCGGTTTGAGGCGGCGCCTCGAGGCGCGCCTCGACCGCCTCGACGGCATCACTGCCTTGAGGCTGCCGCCTCAAACAAGAAATTCAGAAATGGCCGCCTCCATCGATTGAGGCGGCCCAACTCGCCGAATTTAACATCGACTCGGCCGAATGAGGTGAGAGGCGGCGCCTTCTCAATTTCCTCTTTTTTAAAAAAAAAAAAAGAAAAAAGAAAAAAGAAAAAAAAGAAACGTATCAACTTCCTATTTTACCTGAGTTATAAATAGACAATACCTCTGTTGAAAGGTTGAAGACTAACCCTACACTCCTTCATCTTTGATTTTGCTCCTCGTCGCTTCTCCAGGTACACGGCTTCTTCTCAGACTTTTTGCTCTTCCTTTTTCTATCGTCAAATGCTTTCTTGCTTTTTATTACTTATTTATATTGTCAACACTGTTCCTTTTTATTTTATTCTTTTCTAAACCATGTGCAGCCACTGTTTCTTGCTTTTTATTACTTATTTATATGATTATTTAATTATTCTTTTCTGAATTTGAAAGTTGAATCATGTACCATGCTTTTACTCACTGTTCCTTTTTATTTTATTCCTTTTTAACTTGATGCATGTGCAGCCACTGTTTTTTCTTTTGTAATATTTATTTATATGGTTGTTTATTTAATTATTCTTTTCTGAAACTTGATGCATCATGCATATGCTCACTGCCCAGCCACTGTTTCTTCTCTTTTATTATTTATTTATATGGTTGTTTATTTATGCTCAACCACTGTTCATTTATGCTTAAATCATTAATAAGCAGTAGCATTATTGTTTATTTATATCATTGATTAAGTCTATTGCTACTCATGTCATCATATTCACCTTTGCCGAATTTGTAATTAACTTGTGTTGCTGAAATTTTTTACTGTAGTGGCCATGGCGAGTCGGAAAGATCCTGCTTGGAAGTATGGACATGAAATAGAAAGAGGAGAAAACAAAGGGTATAAGTATATTCAATGTACTTTTTGCGATAAAATACTTAAAGGAGGTGTTTTTAGAATGAAAGAACACCTTGCGGGTATTCATGGTAATGCTGCCCCATGTACAGAGGTTCCCCCAGAAGTAAAAGATGAAATAAAAAATTACTTGGAGAATCAATCTAATGCAAAAAAGGTAGCACAATTATATAGAGAGGAACTAATTGACCAAAGTGTCTCATTGCACAATAAATCAACTAATGATCCAAACACTATTGCTCCCAAAAGAAGAGTCAGAGGACCAATGGATAGATTTGTACAAAGGAGTGAGGAGCCAGAGATGGGTGAAAATCCGATAGTGCAAGGACGTGAGAAAGAGTTGCGTGATCGCACGATACAAGACATTGGTAAGTTCTTTTTTGAGAATGGAATTGCTTTTAATGTTGCCCGTAGTCCATCATTTGTTAATATGTTACGGTCAGTTGGGAATTTTGGTCGTGGTCTAAAACCACCTACAGCTTATGAGCTATCAACTACAATACTGAACAAGGAAGTAACAAACATACAAGAAGTAGTTGATAATGTAAAAAAGTCATGGAAACAGACAGGTGTGACTATTATGTCAGATGGGTGGAAGGATATAAGAGGAGACAATTATTAAACTTTCTTGTGAACAATCCTAAAGGGACAGTGTTTTAAAGTCTGTTGATGTTAGTGATGTAGTAAAGGATGCAAATTTGTTATTTAAGCTCCTTGATGATGTTGTTGAAGAAGTGGAGAGGACATTGTTATCCAAGTAGTGACAGATAATGCATCAAACTACAAGAAAGCTGGGGAACTATTGATGAATAAGAGGAAAGGGTTGTGGTGGACGCCATGTGCCGCACACTGTATTGATTTGATGCTTGAACAAATTGGAAAGCTACCTCAACACAAAAATGCATTAACAAAAGCAAAGAAGGTAATTATAAATTATAGTTGCATAATTTTTTTGGTTTATTATTATTTTTTTTAAATATTATTTGACAATGCATTTATTACTATGTTTATAACAGGTGAGTAATTTCATATATAACCATGGATCGGTTTTGGCTTTGATGAGGAGAGGAGTTTTACAAAAAAAGACTTGGTGCGTCCTGCTCCAACAAGATTTGCTACTGCATACTTGACATTACAAAGTATGTACAGTCTCAAGCAACAATTGCAGCAACTGTTTACTTCCAAGGAATGGAATGATCATAGTTTGTCAAAGAAGTCTGAAGGGAAAGAAGTGAATAAAATCATTTTGAATGATAGGTTCTGGCTCAGCATGGCTTATGCATTAAAAACCACCAAACCTTTGGTTAATGTGTTGAGGATTACAGATGGTGAAAAGGTACCTGGGATGGGGTTCATCTATGGTGCCATGGATAAAGCAAAGGAAGAGATAGCAAAAAATTTGGGAGATGAAGTGGGAGCATACAAGAGATATGGAAGATTATTGATGAATGTGGGAGTTTCAGCTGCACCGTCATTTGCATGCAGCCGCATATTTTTTGAACCCTCAAATCCAGTATTCAGACAATCCTTCGACTCATCAGGAGATTAAGTTAGGATTTTTCATGTGTATGGCTAAACTTATCACCAATGATGAAGATAAGCGAAGGCAGATGTGCAGGTGGATGCCTTTTTAAATAAAGTAGGGATGTTTTCTTTTGGCCTTGCTAGAACCACCCTCTTCACTCGTAGCCCTGGTGTGTGATTTATCATTTATGAATTATAATTTATGTAGTATTACAATTATTACAATCATTGTGTGTGTTCATTGCTATTGACTTATTGTAGCTGATTGGTGGAAACAATATGGAGACCATACTCCTCAACTGCAGTCATTAGCAATAAAGATTTTGAGTCTGACATGCTCATCTTCCGGATGCGAGCGTAATTGGAGCACATTCAATTCGGTATATGCTCATAAAATCTTACTTGATATGTCATTAAAATAACTTAATTTATTTTATTTTTGAAAAAAATTTATAATAATGTGTGTAGATCCATACAAAGAGAAGAAATAGATTGTCCACTCAAAAATTGAACTCATTGGTGTATGTAATGTACAACATGAGGTTACAACATAAGTTTTTGAAGAAACAATCAATGAAAGAGGACGAAGATCCCTTAGTTGAGGATGAGGTGCCTTCCGATGATGAGTGGGTGGTTGGAGAAGAAAATGTTGAGGAAACATCGCTGCCTCGAGGATTTTTAGGAGCTAACATTAGTCAACAAATTGGAAGTTGGCCAGCTGCACAAAAGAGAAAAAGAAATCAAGGTAATTTATTTAAATAAAATCACATACAAAGTAATTTGCATATAGATAAACATAGACTTTATAGTATCTGTGCAGGTAAAGGAAAGACTCTGCAACTTGTTGATGAAGAACCTGAGTGGGATGATATTGCATCTGATGATGAGGATGATGGAGGAATTGGATATAATGATGACACTTTAGAAGAAGATGACGATTCAGATGATGATGGAGGAGATGAAACTTTAGATCCACATTTCATGCCATTAGACACAAATAATAGCTTACTTCAAGATTAATAACCATTTTTTTCATAAACTGATTGGTTATGTTTTATTTTATTTAATTTGGAAAGAAGATTTTGTATTGTGAATGATTTGATTTTGACAATATTATGAATTTATGATTTTATTTTATATATTTATTTTTTTATTCCTATATTTGGATTGAGGCTACCGCTTCGACCGCCTCGAGGCTGGCCGCCTCGCCTCACACAAGTCGCCGCCTCGCACCGCATACCGAGTTTTCGAACATTGGGCCCAGAATGGGTGGTTTGGTGGCGGGTTTCCATCGTTTCCAAAAAAAAAAAAAAAAAAAAAAAAAGATTGAACTTGTATGTCTTTGATGTTTTGACTAAATAAGATCTTTATAATCGATTGAGATCTGTCGATGTATTTTGTGTCATTTGTGTATTGTGATTGTGGATCGATGATTAGCTGTGATTGAATTTGCCTCTTTTGATTTACGATTTTGAAAATTTTCTTGTTAGATCTGGACTACCAATTGGAATTAGGGTTGTGCGTTTAATTGATATATGTTGAATTTTCTGGTTGTTAAAAGTCCCTTAAATTCTTTTGAAGTTTTAGGTTGATCTATGCAATCTTGGATTTTCTTTAACCAAATATTGTTGATTTTATTTATCTGATTTGGAGACCTAATTGATGTATGATGTGATTGGTGCCCCAATTCTTTGGATTTGATTTATTATTATGGATCTGTGATTCAATTTATGTTGATATCATGTATTACAGTGAAAAGGTTTTTATGATTTATGTTAGTGGATGTTGTCTTGTTTATTTCCCTTGTTAATATCTTGGTTCTTGTAAACTACTTGGGTATAGTGTCTTAAGAATTTTATTGACTGTTATTGATTGGTTTTTTGCGAATTACTGATGTCTTGTTCTTTTGGTTCTAATTATAACAGATGCAAATCTTTGTGAAAACTCTCACCGGCAAGACAATAACCCTTGAAGTCGAAAGCTCCGACACCATTGATAATGTAAAAGCCAAGATCCAGGACAAGGAAGGGATCCCACCAGACCAGCAAAGGCTCATCTTTGCCGGCAAACAACTTGAGGATGGACGCACACTCGCGGACTATAACATCCAGAAGGAGTCAACACTTCATTTGGTCCTTCGTCTCAGGGATGGCATGCAGATCTTTGTAAAGACCCTTACTGGAAAGACCATCACCCTTGAGGTGGAAAGCTCTGACACCATTGATAATGTCAAATCCAAAATTCAGGACAAGGAAGGGATCCCACCAGACCAGCAGAGGCTCATCTTTGCTGGCAAACAACTTGAGGATGGACGCACACTTGCTGACTATAACATCCAGAAGGAGTCCACCCTTCACTTGGTCCTTCGCCTCAGGGGTGGTATGCAGATCTTTGTGAAAACCCTCACTGGCAAGACCATAACCCTGGAGGTTGAAAGCTCCGACACCATTGATAATGTGAAAGCCAAGATCCAGGATAAGGAAGGGATCCCACCTGACCAGCAGAGGCTCATCTTTGCTGGCAAACAACTTGAGGATGGACGCACGCTTGCTGACTATAACATCCAGAAGGAGTCCACCCTTCACTTGGTCCTTCGCCTCAGGGGTGGTATGCAGATCTTTGTGAAAACCCTCACTGGCAAGACCATAACCCTGGAGGTTGAAAGTTCCGACACCATTGATAATGTGAAAGCCAAGATCCAGGATAAGGAAGGGATCCCACCTGACCAGCAAAGGCTTATTTTTGCTGGCAAACAACTTGAGGATGGCCGCACCCTTGCGGACTATAACATTCAGAAGGAGTCTACACTTCACCTGGTCCTTCGTCTCAGAGGTGGGATGCAGATCTTTGTGAAAACTCTTACCGGTAAAACTATAACCTTGGAAGTTGAGAGTTCTGACACAATCGACAATGTCAAGGCTAAAATTCAGGATAAGGAGGGTATCCCACCTGACCAGCAGAGACTGATCTTTGCTGGAAAGCAGCTAGATGATGGTCGTACACTTGCTGACTACAACATTCAGAAGGAATCAACGCTTCACTTAGTGCTTCGCCTTCGTGGTGGTATGCAAATCTTCGTTAAGACGCTTACTGGCAAGACTATTACCTTGGAAGTTGAGAGTTCAGATACTATTGACAATGTTAAAGCAAAGATCCAAGACAAGGAAGGCATCCCACCTGACCAACAGAGGCTCATTTTTGCTGGCAAGCAGCTTGAAGATGGAAGGACCCTTGCCGACTACAATATCCAGAAGGAATCAACCCTTCACTTGGTACTCCGCCTTCGTGGAGGTATGCAGATCTTTGTGAAGACTTTGACTGGGAAGACCATAACTTTGGAGGTGGAAAGTTCAGATACCATAGATAATGTGAAGACCAAGATCCAAGATAAGGGGGGGCATTCCACCAGACCAGCAGAGGTTGATTTTTGCTGGCAAGCAGCTTGAAGATGGTAGGACCCTTGCAGATTATAACATTCAGAAGGAGTCCACCCTTCACTTGGTTCTTCGCCTCCGTGGTGGCATGCAAATTTTTGTGAAGACTCTTACTAGAAAAACAATCACTCTGGAGGTAGAGAGTTCGGACACCATTGACAATGTAAAGGCCAAGATCCAAGATAAGGAGGGCATTCCACCAGACCAACAGAGGTTGATTTTTGCGGGCAAGCAGCTTGAAGATGGGAGGACCCTTGCTGATTACAACATTCAGAAGGAATCCACACTGCACTTGGTGCTGAGGCTGCGTGGAGGAATGCAAATTTTTGTTAAGACTTTGACTGGAAAAACCATCACCCTGGAGGTTGAGAGTTCAGATACCATTGATAATGTGAAGGCTAAAATCCAGGACAAGGAAGGGATTCCTCCAGATCAGCAGAGATTGATCTTCGCTGGCAAGCAACTAGAGGATGGGCGCACTTTGGCTGATTACAATATCCAGAAGGAGTCTACTTTGCATCTTGTCCTTCGCCTCCGTGGTGGTTTTTAATTGGCTTACTACTTGTCCTATGCTGCTACTGTGTGTTTTGCTGGGTTTGAATGGTTTTCTGTTTGTGTTTATATTTTAGTTGCTTAGAATAAGTTTCAAAACTTGTGTTTTGTGTTATGCATTTGCTTGTGTTGTCGTCGTACTGTCAAATAGCCTGTAGAAGGCCATTTCAATTTGATTTCCTGTTTCTTGAATAAAGTTTCTTCATGGTGTTATATGCTTATGTTCTTAAAATGTCATATTAGATTTGTGGTTTTAACTCTCTTGCTTTGGTTATGCTTTCATTCCACTGTAAGTAGTCAACAGATAAGGCTAGGGGTGTTCACGGTTTCTGTTCAAATCGCAATCTAATCCGAATCATACCAATTCGAATTAAACCGTTCGGTTTTGAAAAATATTGAAAATGATTTTGGTTTGGCCTGAACCGAACGGTAAATTTCGGGTCGGTTTCTGAACCGACCAAATCACAAATTGAACCGTCCAAATTGTAAATTTTGACTCGAACAGAGATCCGAACCGCGTTGAAATTAGACATTAATTTTTTAATTTTCTTCTTCTTTATCCATGAAATTTAATACATTTGATGATCATATGACAATATGCAATGTATAAATAAAAATTATGTATTTTTTTCTCTTTAATTATTATGTGAAAACACACAAAATTTTCTTTAAAAAATTTCTGATCCAAACTGCCGACCCAAAACACCCAAACTGTTGAACCGCCGATCCGAACAGCTGCAGTTTTCCTTATCAAAATTGCAGTTTTGATTTCTAATTTCCCAAACCGTCAACCCGCGCGATTTGAGGTTTAAAACGAATAAATCGATCTGAATCGCATCGCAAATACCCCTAGATAAGGTTAAGGCAGTCTCGGTGAGGTTTTGAAGAATTTATGATTACATTGTTAAATTTGTAGATGTATAGAGATACTTTTTTTTTTTTTAATTGAAAGTATGGAAACTCCATCGCTAAACCACATGAATATGGATTAAGCTGAGCAGGTAAATCCTCGATTGTCCTAAGTTTTTATAAGAAATGTGAACTCGAATTCCGGACGTGACAACTAACTCTTAACTTATTTGCCACCAAACCACACCTCTTGGAGAAAGATACAAGAAAGCAGTAGATTCACCCAGAGCACAATGCCAAATGAAAATTTGATTTTAGTTCATTTCAAGTTTTAAATTTTGACCAACTATTACGTCTTGGCATATGTTGAATTTATCTCACAGAGAAAATGAAATAAAACCATATAAGCAATAAAATACAGAACCGGATGTTTGCGGCGATCCCTATTATATTATTATTGACTCAGATAATTTTGTCACCTTGGTTAATATATATCTCATATGTGACAATATTTCTCATTTAATCTATGTTAATTTAAAATTCTACTTTTTTAACTTCAAAGTCAAGAATTTCCATGCTAATTGAGGAATTTTCAAATAACTTTTTTAATTAGTCACCCGATTTAGGTAATAAATAATTAAAAAATCAATTTAGACTTGCAACTATATTTAAAAAAAACAAATCAAAAGAGATATTATTTTATTAATAAAAAGATAAAATTTTCTGAGAAAAAAAAAACTTTAATTATCCGCAGATTTAAATTTTATCTATCTTTCCAAATTTCCGATCTAAAGGGAATTAATTAATTAGTACAGAAATATTGTTCATGACTATTTTTTTTTTCTGAATTTATTCGTGATTTTACCTTCCAGAATCTTATATAATGCAATAATCGGTGTCATGATAATCACACAACTATATGTGATGATAAATGTAGAAACCAAACTAAAATTGAATGTTGAATTTTTATTTTTATTTTTTTAAGAGAAATTACTCAAAAATTGAAATATTATTTAAAAAAAAAATGCTTACCAATCTATCTAAAAATTATTATATTTATTTATATCAAATTTAAATATGTGATTGAATGATGTGTAAAATATTAAATATATATTTAATATATTTTTGAATGGATCGATAAATAAAAATTTAAAATTTATATTTTTTTAATAACAAATAATTTATTAATTTTTATAATATGCTCTCACAGATTCATCAGAACTTTAACAAATTTAACACGAAACTCAACGCTACTCCGAGAAGCCCGAAATTAAGAAGACAATTTTTTTTTTTTTTTTTTTTTTTTTTTTGTTTTTTTTTTTAATTTTACGCTCTCTCTTAAATCCTCAACCAAAAAATGAACATTGACAATTTTACCCTTCACCGCAACATTCTAACCCACTCCTTCTCTCTAATAAAACTAACACTCGCTTAAAATTCACCGCCACGTAATCTATCTACGTTCTTCACCACACAACTCCCACGTAGACCCAACCACGATTCCGGTTCGGAACCGAAACCGAACCGGAACCTAGCTGGTTGGAACCGGAGGGTACCGGTTCGGTTCCACCGGTTCAACGATTCCAACCGGAACCCTAACTCCAACGGCTACTAGCCGTTTCCCTGCCCTCAAAATAAAAAATAAAAAATGCCGTTAAGGCATAAAAAAAATTATAAATTATAAATTCAAATATATCCATAATAACGGTAATAAAACAGTTATATTTAGGGGCATTTTTGGTATCAAAAAAATTCTAAAACTCTATAAATAAGATTCATTTTTCATTATTTCAACACACCAAATTCTCAACTCTCTCGATTTCTACAATTCTCTTATTCTCAATCTCAATTCAATTAGTTATTATCATTCGCAATTAATCAATTTTCTTATTTTTCTTACTTATTTCTTAAACGAAAAATGACAAGCTCATCTGAGAACATCATGTCAAATATGCCAACCCAAGAGAGCGGCCCTAATGTCGGTGCATAATCACGGAGAAAATAAGTTAAGGCTCGTTCCTCGGATGTTTTCAAAATTCATTTTCATTTAGAAAAATTAAACGATAACAGTTCAAGAGCGATTTGCAACTATTTTGGGGTTTCCTACAAATTTTCTGGTAGATACGGCAATATGATCAAGCACATAGAAAGACATCATCCGGTTGAACTTTGAATTGATACGACACAAACTCAAATGGCCAGGTACGCATCATCTAGTAGAGGTACGAGTGCTGTAGATTTATTTAAATATTCGGATGCAAAAAATAGAGAAGAATTTGTGAAATTAACTTGTATGACACATCTTTCTTTAAGCTTTGGTGAAAAACTTCATTTTACTAATTACGTGCATAATGCTTTAAATCTTTCTGCATATAGAATGACTCGAAACACAACAAAACGTCATATTTTTAAATTATATAAAGATGGTAAAATTATTTTAAATGAAATATTTAAAGAGATGAAATGTCGTATTTCTATATGTTCTGATATTTAGAGTGATCATTGGCAAATACACTCATACATGAGTGTGACTTGTCAATGGATTGATGCATCATTTACCATGCAAAAACGACTTATTGCATTTAGAGTTTTTAATGACCAACATACTGCACAAAATATTTATAGAATGATGAAGGTAATTTTTGATGAATATGGTTTAATAGATAAAATTTTAACAATTGGATTTTATAATGCATCCGCAAATATTGCATCCATCAATGATTTAAAATCCTTATGTCAACCAAATTTAGGGGGTCGATTTTTTCATATTCGTTGTACATGTCATGTCCTTAACTTATGTGTTCAAGACAGTCTAAAATTATTATCACATTTCCTTGATCCTATTAAAATGACACTTAATTGTATTTGGTCATATTCTCAAGTTAGGAGAGAATGAACGAAGTTTTGTAAAATAAATGGTATTAAACCGATTAAATTTTCAAGAGAAGTTCCAACACGTTGGAATTTAACTTATTTCTTTTATGTCAAGCATTTCAATACAAAGATGCATTATGTAGTTTTTTCTTTCAACATGTTCAAAATGTCACACTTTATCCTAGTCAATGGGATACTTGTGAAAACATTTTAGATATTTCAAAAATTTTTAATGAAGCTACTTAATTTTTAGCAGTGTTTATTATCCAACAACACATTTATTTCTTCTTGAAAGTTTGAATATTGTTGGTGCTCTCGATGAACATGTTGAAAGTAGCGATCCTAATGATATTGTTTTGTTAGAAGTCATTACTGTTATGAAGGTAAAATGGTTGAATTATTTTAGAGAAATTCATTTACTTTATCTTATTGCTGTTGTTTTTTATCTTAGATTTAAATTAGAAGGTTTGAATGGTGCTTTACAAGCTTACTATGATTATTTAGGAATACTAGATGAAATTGATATTACAAGATTAATGACGAAATTAAGAAATGATTTAATTGAGTTATTTAATGATTATATTGTAAGATATAACTTAAGAACATTAGGTGAATCTAGTAGTAGCGAACCGGTAATTCAAACAAGACTTAGCGCAGGAGATCGTTGGTTATTGCAACGAAATAAAAAAGTTAGGGATACAACAACTAATAACCTCAAATTAGATAATTATTTATCTACAAATTTCGAGTTTCCTACTGAAAGTTTAGTTAGTAAAAATTTTAAAATCCTTGACTGGTGGAACCGACATCAAAATATATATATTGTTTTATCAATTATTGCTAAAGAGATATTGGCAACACCTATTTCCACCGTTGCGGTTGAGAAAACGATCTTCATTACATCCAAGCACTATAGAAGCAACAGCTTGTGTGGATGATTGAACTCGAGCTGATCTGAGACAACAAGAAGATGCCCCCGATGATTTTGAAGATTTTTTCGATAATGCATCTGCAACAACAAGTGCAAGCAGAACCGGAGCTGAAGGATCAACTGATAATGATGATTGATAATTATAAAATTGTAAATTTACGAAGGGGAAATATCTTAAAATTGTAATGGAACTACGTGAGCTTTGATTCCTCTCACCCCTAGAGGATACGTAGGCAACTTAAATTTTTAAAAATTTAAGTTCAAGCTCTTCAATGTAATAATTTTATTTATTTAATTTATTTTCGAAATTAAAAAAAAAGGGTTCGAACCGAACGAGAACCAGAACCGAACCGGTCGGTTCCGATTCGGTTCAAGATTCCGGTTCCACTTCAGTGTGGAACCGGAAACCGGCCGGTTCGGTTCGGTTCCGAACACTCCCACATACAAAATTGCGCGTACAAGTAACGCGTCCTTTGCGAGCGTACGCAACCGACCTATTTTCTGTGTCGCTTAGTTTTGTCCGAATCGATTTTAGGGTTTGTTTTGATCTCATCAGATCGGACTATCTCGAATCTCAAACCCTAATCTCGGATCAAGTAATCTAATTAGCTAATAATACGCAGTTCCATTCCATTTATTTAATTTATTATTTTATTGTTTTGTTGGGTAATTTAAAAATCAAATCTTTTCTGGTTCTGTTACCTTACTTGTGAGCTGGTTTCTTTGGTTAAAGCATTTGGTATTTTTTGTATTTGGGTATCTAGATTGTATGTTAGTTTTGATCTGACTTTTGGTAATTTATCGTGTTGCCATTTGAGGGATGCTGAGTGAGAAGTCTGGGATCTAGTAGTTTAGCGTAGAAGGCAAATGTGAATTAGATGCAATCTATTGTAATCCTGGCTGGCTGTGGTGTTGATTTCATTGAATTTATTGTTATTTGAGCACTTTGTTTTTATTTTATAGGTCTGACTCTGAGCTTTCCGGTTGTTTGGCCCTTCCATCAGCTAAGGTTCATGTCTGATCTCGATATCCAGATTCCTACTGTCTGTGGTAAGTTTGCTTATACCATTTACATATTTCGATTGTGAGTGGTGCACAATTCTTGGCTCCTCACTTGCAAATATGGAGACAAGAACAACCTTGTGTCGTGTAGATTCATAGTAGTTAGAATCCTGTTGTGAGTTATGGTAGGTGTGAAACAACAAAGATGTTGGATTGGACTTGGATGATAGGATTCTATGGCTGACAGGATTGTAGTTGGATTGCATTCGGACCCCAGTACCAAACTTGTGAAAATATTTTGAATTCTGTAGAATAATTTTTTCCACTATCTGAAAGATTAATGAAATTTTGGTATGTTTATGAAGCACATTGACTGTGGGAATTAATTAAGGGTAAGTTAAAGAACATGTAGGTCTAAACATATTGTTGAGGTTTTCCGCAATTATGTTCGTCAAACAACACAAACAACAATCAAGAATGCACGATTTTTACCGTGGTTCCCCGGAAAAATTTCCGACTACATCCACGTTGAACTCCGGAATAGGGAGCTCGCTGCACTAAACAACTTTCAAGATTACACATGGAATCTTGAATCCGTTTACAAATTGTAATTCCCCAAATCTCACAAAGAACCCTAATCTCTAAAAGTGACAATCTCTCAAATTCCCAATTGAAGATTACACTAACTTGGACTAGGAAATAGGCTCAACACTTAGCCATAACAAGAGAATACAAATAATGAAAAACCCCACTCTAATTCTCAACCTAAGTGGCCTTTATATATGATGAGCAAATACATGTAATTGGGACAACGACAAGGATTGCGCCACGTGTCCCTTATCCAACGGATGATAAGGCTTCACATTTTACAATCTCCACCTTGAAGCCAAAAACATCTATCACTCTCAATCATACACAATGACACACTAAGGCCAAGATAGCACGGCAAACTCACCTACTCACATCATCGCTCATGTCGACTGCAAAGTCAGCCAACCCCCACCTGCAACAGCTTCATGCAGTGGAAGAGTTTGGTATCAGCCACAATCTTTGTCCCCATGTCCGATGGGTTATCTTCTGTGGAACCTTCTTAATCTCAATCTTACCACTGAGATAATTTCCCGCACAAAATGATACTTCACATCCATATGCTTGGTTCTCTCATGATGTACCGGATTCTTGCTCAGATGGATTGCACTCTGACTGTCTGAATACACAACTGTCTTACCATGCAGCTGTTGTATTTCGGTTAAGATACCCTGAAGCCAAATTGCTTACTTGAACACATCAGTTATGGCTATATAGTCCACTTCGGTAGTTGACTTTCTTGAGTCCCCGTCACCTGCAAAATCAGAATCAACATACCCTACCAAATCTAAAGCGTTAGACTTGTTAACACATAAGCCATAATCAATAGTAGTATTCAAGTATCTTAACAACCATTGTAAAGCACTCCAGTGTGCTCCACCTGGATTAGACATAAACCTACTCAACAAAGATACAGCATATGACAAGTCAGGTCTAGTACTAATCATGACATACATCACAGAACCTATAGCATTTGCATAAGGCACATTTTCCATTTTAATCACCTCAGGTCTAGTACTAAGGGAAGACATCTCCTCTTCTATAGCCGCTTCCCATTCAAGTTTATGGGTAGACTTTAATGCCTCTCCTAAGCTAGCAGGCTCAACCCCATTAATTTCATGACTTGATATTAACGAATAGAAATACAAATCATTGGTGATTAATCATACCTGGTAGGAGGCCTTACCTGCCTCCTACTTCTGTCTCTCGCTAGCTGGTAGTTGGCCAATGTGTCTTGTGGTGTTTCATCATGCTGCTCAGTTTGATCTACTTGATCTACTGTGTCCTCTTCAATTTGTTCTTGTATCTCTGCTACTTCATTTCTGTTTTCCTCATGGTTATTTCTCCTGGGCTGGGTGTCCTCAGATGTCTCCGTGCCTGACATGTCACCAACTTGCTCAGCGGTCCTTGATGTCACTGGCTCCACCTGCATCTGAGCTCCACCTGCAAGATCAAAATCTGCTAGATCCTTTTCTAAGGCACCTGCATTGTTGTTAGTAGATTTACAAGGAAAACAAAGTTCATTGAATATAACATCCTGACTAACTATGACTTTGACTCCAGGTGATTCCCTTTCCCATAACCTATACCCTTTTGTCCATTCTTGATATCCTAGGAAAACACACTTGATTGACCTCGGTTCAAGTTTACCTACGGACTGGTGAGCATAAGCTTCACAAGCCAAACACTCTAAGGTGGGCAATTTTATGAGCCCTACCAGACCAGATTTCTTCTGGTGTCTTAAACTGAACTGAACTATTAGGGCTAAGGTTAATCAAAAGAGTAGCAGTATTGAGGGCTTCACCCCAAAAGGCCCTCGGAAGTTCGCAATTATCATATTTGGACTTTATGGAATGGTTTTAGGCCCAATTGGATCCAACCAATTATCCTAAACCAAACTTGGCCCAACCAAGCCCATTAAGCCCAAATACAACAATTTTAGCCCAATTCCAAATTAAGCCTAATTAATTAAATTCTAATATTCCAAATATCAAATTTATTTAATTAAAGTGTATTAGCTATAATTAATTATTTTAAATTAACATTTCCAAAATACCAATTTACATAATTAATCATGCTTTATTATTATCAATACAGGTCCAACATTATTGAAGTAAAATAAAGTCCTTTACATGCTCTATAGGTCATGGCAATTAAGGGATTTTTTTATCTGATTTTGATTTCAATCCAATTAAATCACAAATCAATATATCCAAACATTCTAAACACATCCAATGGTTTAAAATCAAAATCACCATGACTTTAGGGTTCAAGCTACCATTCGGCCAAGCTACTCAATTTGGGGAAAAATAATCCAATTAATTTTTCATAAAATTGATCATGCATAACACTTAGTTATCATTTTCTAAGCATACTCAAACAAACAATTTGCTCAAATCATGCTCAAATCAAAAATACCCAAATCAAGATTATAAACCCTAAATGAATTTCATGCATAATTTTGGCTCTGATACCATTGTTGGGTTCTCTAAGAATGAAATCCAAGATCATTAAGCATAAAATAAGTGTGAATACGCAAAGTAAGTTGCGGAAATACTTACATTGATCGGATTGGATGTAGGTGTATAGTTAAAAACTTTTCCTTTGAGAAGTTGCTCCAAGCTCCTCTCTTTGATGTATGTTGAGCTTCCAAGCTTTGTTGAATGAATTCCAACTCATGGGAATGGTTTCCCTATCACCTTTGAATGACTCCTTTTCTGTGCTAGCACTTGAAAATTTTACAACAAAACTTCCTTTGGTTCTTTGTAATTCACGGCAAAATGAAAAACTTGGAGAGGGAGAGAAGGCTTTCACACCACTGTGTGTGTAGAGAGAATGGGTGAGTGAGTTTGATTTTCCAAAAAAAATAAACCATATACCAAATCTCTAACACTCACATTTCAAATTAATTAATGAAATGTGTATTACAAGTTACCATCAAAATCACTCTTAACTTCCATCAAATAAAAGCGAAGTGTTTGACTAATGATGTGACTTGTTGTGGGCCCCACTTTAATTCAAAATTCAAGTGGGCCCGTAAACACATTCCGGGCTCGGGTTCGTTAATTCCGAATTAATGAATTTTCCGTTGCGACTTAATTAAATCAAATTTAATTAAATAATTATGCCTAGCAAAATTACTATTAAAGTCGCTCGCGAATTAATTCTAAATTAATTCGTTCGACCATTTAAAATCCAATTTTAATTCCGTTATGAATTCTAATTTCATTTAACATATCGAATATATTATTTTAATCGATTAATTCCGAATTAATCGTTCTCTCTCTTCTAATTTAATTTTATCCCAGATAAAATCTTTCCACAATTAATCCTAGATTAATTTTCTCTCTCTTATAATTAATCTCAGATTAATTATGTTCGAGTCATACGTCATCGACGAATCTTCGGGAAGCGACCCATGAGATCACTGGATATTTTGGCAGTAAATCCGGTTTTCGGACTATCCGAACACGTGCGTACCCGGTACCACGTTCTTACCGATTTACAAGACATGATTGGCTTCTAGCAAAGCACCGTGCCTACCCAATTCTCCAGAAATATTCTTTAAGGAATATATAATATATTTCAGGCGTAGTATATATAGTATTGCGTATTACGATCCAATATCGATATCACATGCTAGGCCTAGGGCTGGAATTGTGTCTGCCCCGTACCAAGCATATATCGGATCTCTGGTAACTAGTCTCTATAATCAGATAATCATTACCTAGTCATATTATCCTGATGACCGCAGTACTTAAGAGTACTAGTTCCGTATCCTGCGTGATCATTATCTCCATATGACTGGAGCGATACTTCTATCTTGACATCACACCCAATACACAATGATTCTCAGTATACCCAAAAGAGGCGTACACAGAACCTGTTAAAGCCCCTAATGACCAAAACCAAAGTATACTGATTGTCGCAAGTATTAGCGATGCAAGTCTCAGGTTAAGACTAAATACGCCTAACCTGATTCGGATTTCCATAGACACATAGTCATACTACCAATGGGATTCTGAGGGGTCTATCCAGAGTGAAGCTGTTCCCGTACCATCGGTAAACACAACCTCATATTACACTTGCATGAGTATCCAATACCCAAATATATGAGAACTATGCCGTTACGCTTCCATAACACGCACAAGTGTAATACTAGTCTATTCCGCATTATCGATGTCCAGTCTCGATAATACTACGACTAGGGATATTTAATGATTAAACCTTAGTGGATTAATATTGTCTCATATCTTATTAATCCGGTACTAATCATATGGACTTTTATCATTTATATATCTTGGTAATCTAATTACAAATGATAAAAGAGTAATTTCCTTTGTCACATAGTTTATTTGTACAACAACACCATGTTCTGTTCAAATAGTGATGCTATGGGTCATAATTGTCCAACACGAGGCATATTGTTCATTCTTCTTCTCAATGTGTTTTTGTGCTTTCTCATGTATAGATTTGACCAAGTCGGCCTTGCGCTTACCATCCAGACTAACCCTCTAATCAATGGGTAAAGGCAATAAATCTAGAGGTGTTAGCGGGTTAAATCCATACACAATTTCAAAAGAAGAATATGAAGTAGTGGAATGAATACTACGATTATATGCAAACTCAATGAAAGGTAAACAATTTTCCCATGACTTCAAATTCTTAGAAATAACAGTACACAATAGTTGGGACAAGGTTCTGTTAACGACTTCAGTTTGACCGTCAGTCTGTGGGTGACAAGTGGTGGAAAATAAGAGTTTAGTTCCCAGCCTATCCCATAAAATTGTCCAAAATGACTTAAAAAACTTCGCATCCATGTCTGATACTATACTTCGAGGCAGACAAAAAAATAAGTCAACAATGTGTGTGGCATCATCTGATTTGTGACATTTAATAAAGTGTGTCATCTTGCTAAAATGATCAACCACAACAAAAATAGAGTCCCAACCCTTCATAGATCTAGGCAATCCTAACACAAAATCCATGGAAATATCTACCCATTGTGCCCGAGGAACATGTAATAGTGTATAAAGCCCATGTGGTTGAACTTTAGATTTTGCTTTCCTATAAGTAATGCACCCAGTACAAATACGCATGACATGCTTCTTCATTTTAGGCCAATAAAAATGCTCATGCAAGATATCCAAAGTTTTTGTAACACCAAAATTACCCATAAGACCTCCACTATGTGCTTCACTGACCAATAATTCATGCATAGAACAACTAGGCTCACACAATTTATTCTCTTTAAATAAAAATCATCTTGTCTGTAAAATTTACCACATGAGCCTTTTTCACATGCATTGTAGATCTCAACGAAGTCATTATCATTTGCATACAAGTCTTTGATAAAGCCAAAACCAATAAATTTAGAACTCAAAGATGTAAGTAAAGCATACCTGTGTGATAGTGCATCAGCAACTACATTCTCCTTACCTTGCTTATATCGAATGACATATGGAAAGTATCCACGAACTCCATCCATTTGGCATGCCTTCTGTTAAGTTTTCCTTTTCCTTTGATATGCCGCAGAGATTCATGGTCAGTGTGAATCACGAACTCTTTTGGCCAGAGGTAATGATGCCAAGTTTCCAGCGCTCTGACTAGAGTATAAAACTCTTTGTCGTAGGTCAGGTACCGTAGCGCTGCGCCATTTAGCTTTTCACTGAAGAAAGCTATAGGACGTCGTTCGCATAAGAATTGCCCCAATGCCGACACCTGAAGCATCACACTCAATCTCGAATGTTGGTTAAAGTTAGGTAAGACTAAAACAAGCGTAGAACATAATCGATCTTTAAGAAGTTTAAAGGCATTCTCTTGTTCCTCCCCCAATGAAAGCCGACATTTTTCTTTATGACTTTAGTAAGTGGTGCGGTGATAGTTCTAAAGTCTTTTACAAACCTCTTATAGAACTAGCTACCATGGAAAATCCTAACCTCAGTGATGCTCTTTGGTGTAGGCCACTCCCGAATGGCCTTAACCTTATTTTCATCATCAACCTCAATGCCTTGAACACTAATGACATACCCCAAAAATATCTCTTTTTCCATACAAAAGTCACATTTTTTAGGTTAGCATACAACAATTCCTTCCTCAAACATCAAACACAGCTCGCACATGTCCTACATGCTCATCTAAATTCTTGTTGTACACTAAAATATTATCAAAATATACGACTATAAATTTACCCAAAAAGGCACGCAAAACGTGATTCATTAGACGCATAAAAGTGCTAGGGGCATTTATAAGCCCAAATGGCATCACAAGCCACTCATATAGCCCATATTTTGTTTTAAATGCAGTATTCCATTCATCCCATTCATGCACCCTAATATGATGATACCCACTTTTAAGGTCAATTTTTGAAAAAAAATACAAGATCCATATAATTCATCCAACATATCATCTAATCTAGGGATATGGTGGTGATACTTTACAGTGATATTGTTGACTGCTCAACAATCCACACATTCTCCATGTGCCATTTTTCTTTGGGACTAACAAGACTGGAACTGTGCACGGACTTATGCTCTCCCGTACGTACCTGTAGGCATTGCATTTTCGCATGAGAAACCCGATGATGAGTCTCAATTGGAGGCACTACCTTTTTAGCTAAGGATATTGCGGGAAACGGAGGTCGGAAGGGGAAATTCGGAAAAGTATGTCATCAAGTTCATTCCACAAGTTCACTGTCTTCGTTGGTGCTGCGTTCGTTCCTCCGTTCGAACCTCCTCGTGCAGATTGCGGACGTTCGTGCCACGTGCGAGGAGGCGTTCGAACGGAGCCGGTAATTCTGGTTTTGCTGCTAGCCTCACACCCCAGCCCATTTGGCCCCCCAAAGCCCATAAAACACATCCCAAATTAAATAAATAAATATTAAACATTAAATAAAACATTTAAATCATTTACCAATTAAATAAAACATAAAATAAAATCATGCATAATATAATAAATCAAATATATTATATACTAAAACTAAAAAAGAAGATATGCCTAATTAAAATCAATCTTAACCATTAAAGCCAATCACATATTTGACTTCCTAATTCAATAAGATATCCACCAATTTAAAAGTATTGACTTCCTAATCTAAACCAAATTTGTCCCCCCCTCAATCTTTGACTTTCCTTGCTAAACACCAAATCCTATCCCCTCTTTAATGCCAAAATCTCTTCCTTGTGAGACAAGGTGAAGCCCTAGCCATTCTCTATATAAACAACCCCTAACCTAGCCATCCCTCCTCTCGAATCTCTCTAGCTCATACACACAATTCACACAAGAATTATAGCAAGAAATCCTAGACATCACAAGCATATCACTCCTCCCTTGATCCTCACCCTCACACCACCGAAAATCACACCAAAACAATCCCTAACCACCACCGAAAATCACACAAAAAACAGCAACCTAAAACCACTCCCAAAACAGTCCTTAATCCCTTAAAAACGGTAACCTAAAAGAAACTTAGAACCTTTGAAATAATCACACCAAACCACACTAAAAAGAACACCAAAACAGTCCACCAGCAATAAGCAGAAAATACAGAGGGAACGGTAGCAAAACCATAAGGAAACAGCAGCAAAACGGAGTCGGAACAGTAGCTCGAGTGGCCGAACAGCAAAGGAAGAGGTAAACCAGTGAACCAGAAAAGTTGCGGAGCTTTATCCCCTTTCGATCTTCGTGGAGCGCGAGTCCGAGAGACAGCTTAAAAGGTTAGACCTGAGGGTATCTATCACACTTATTCCTATTTAATTTCTGGTTATTTATTTTGATTATATTTTCTGTATTTGTGGCATTTGTTGTGTGTATGATGCGTGTTGTGGGTATTGGATGAATGGAAGAGTGTCGTCTCTTGTGGTATATAGGATGGAAACCCAGACGTAAATTCCGTAGCCGAATCCGAATGGACGGTAGTGCGGTCTGTACTTGGGACACAACTCCACGTACCACTTGAGTAAAACGGCACCTCCTCTTGTTTTGAGTTGCTTTGGTTTATTTAATTCTTATCATTTAAATCCTGCATGTTGTTTAATCCCATGATACGATCGAGTGCATGGGCTTAGTAAGTGCGATGAAAGGTTCCCTAATTGGAGGGTTAAAATCCTTCACCACGATGCTTTGCCGCACCGATTGATGTGTGTTCGGTTGAATGCGAAATACATTCAATCGGACATACTTAGTTTGATATGATTGTCTTTATTTTCATATGCATGATTCAACCGAGCGCATGGGCTTAGTAAGTGCGATGTGAGATCCCCTATGGGGATGGGCTAAAGCCCGTTACCACGAGGCTTTGCCGCGCCGGTTGATGTGTGTTCGTTTGGATACAAGATACGTTCAATCGGGTACACTATGTTTGATATTATTGCTTTTCATTCTATGTATGCATGATTCAGTCGAGCGCATGAGCTTAGTATGTTGGTCTAAAGTCCTCTCTTTGAGAGATCAAGAGCCCCAAAAGGCCACCTTTACGGCAGTACTTCGCCGCGCCCTTTTATTTTGTGTTTATGTATTGCGTCCCATTTCATGCATCAGGTCTGTTCCCGTTCGAACGCGTTTACGAACGCAACTCGAACGCGCATGTGTTTTTGCCTTATCATGTGTCAGGTCTCATTTCCGTTCGAATGCGTTCACAAACGCCATACGAACGTGAGCATCCTGTTTCATTTCCGTTCGAACGCGTTATCAAACGCCATACGAACGAGAACCTTCTGTTTTCCGTTCGAACGCGTTTACGAACGCTACACGAACGCGCACCCACTGTCTTAGTTTCATAATGCATCAGGTCTGGTTCCGTTCGAACGCGTTCTCGGACGCTACACGAACGCGAACCTTCTGTTTACCGTTCGAACGTGTTTACGAACGCTACACGAACGCGCACCCACTGAATCGAGTCATCTTCATTAGGTTTCATGCATAGTTTTCCTAGTAGCCATCCCCACATGTATGAATACAACTATGTTAATGAATTACAATCCATATGCTTGTGTCGTGATAACATTTGAGTATTATTTCTTGTGGTATATCGGATGGAAACTCAGATGTAAATTCCGTAGCCGATTCCGAATGGACGGTAATGCGGTCTGTACTTGGGATACAATTCCACGTACCACTTGGAAAAGTGCCCATATGTATGTTTGTATGGTTAATATGTGTGCTTGTGTTTTCCTTGAATGTAATATGCAAATAAAGTTGTATGTTTGTTGCTATTTTGATATATGTTAAGCATGCGATTTTAGATATGAGATATATGTGAAATGTGTGCATAAGTTTTATTTTGCATATGAGAATTTAGAAGCATGATACTCTTGGAAATAAGTGTTACTTAAGCCTGATTAAATTATTACATAAACCCTTTCATTACAAGTGACATGAGTAAGGGACCATTCCGAACCCAACGGTTTGAGGTCTTCCCTTGCGAGGGGTGAGTGCGGCCTTAAATCTTTGTCCCGGTTCACACCGGGTGGTGACTCCATGTTATTTCGTACTTCCCAACTAGTGCCGCGAGCCTAGGAACAGTATGCGTCGCCCAGGTCCTGTGTCCTACAGTCTGGCGACTCCACTGGGGATAGAGAATTGGCCCCGAAATATTGTCTTGTAATGTTTGGATTTATGTTTTAATTGGCCATGTCTATAGTGGATAAAATGAGGGTTTAATCAAGGGCACTTTGAGGCTAGGTAATGGTTTGATGTCTTCCTTCACTCACTACCTTTCTAGAAGGAAAAGCTGTGAAGACACCTATATGGCCATCTACTCGTAGCCTTTGTGATCGACTAATTTGGAGGACTCGTTGTTTATTCCTGACACCAAGCGATAAGAGCCTAAGAGGCTTGGGTATTTAAGTGAGCCTCGCTCCACCTTCCCTCTGGGGAATCTACAACGGGAAATCCATTTGACAGTCCGTCACACATCATAGCTCATTGGCACGTACCTTAGTGTATAAAAAAGGGTGTGCCCACTTGGTTGCTCGACCCTTGAGTGGGGAGACCTAGTTGTGGGCCATCCTTCGCCAGTGAGAGCCTTTGTCTATACTCTTACTAACCCACCCATAGACCGGGTTGGCTAAAGTAACAATTATTTCCTTGGATATGTGCTTATGGACCATCCTCATTTGGATGCAGTTGGACTATTATCAGAAATGCGGGCTTGCTGGGCCATTTAAACTGGGGCAAGTTCGTATTGTATGACTACTAGGCCCAAGGCTTCTGAAATGTTGATGGGCCATTATGTGAAAATTATTATGTTATGTTTGTATTATCTCCCTCCTATGCTTGTGTTTGGGAACATTATCGTTTGGATCCATTTGGACCATTTGTCATGGGATATGGACTTGTTGGGCCATTTAAACTGGGACAAGAATGTATCCCATGACTATCGGGCCAAAGGCGTCTAAGTGTTGATGGGCCACCTTGTGCTTGTGTTAGGAGTATTATCATTTGGATTTAGTTGGGCTCCTTGCCATAAGATATGAACTTGTTGGGCCATTTAAACTGGGACGTGTTCACTCTTATGACAGTCAGCCCAAAAGCTCCTAAAATGATAATGGGCCGACTTGTTTAAAAATTTTATTGACTTAGTATGATTTATATGTTATATGCCTCTTATGCACATCATGCATACATACATCATGTTAACCCTTGTGTTCTGAAAGCCATCATAGATTCCCGTTGGGTTAGAAAAAAGGGAAGACTCATCAAAATACTGGGAACAGACATGAGTGAATCAGATATTGAGGTGTCCCGTATGGATCAGTTGGAAAACGGTCTCGCCAAGGTCACTGAACAGTTGCAAGCCTTGACTACTGCCATGACAAATATGGCTGGGCCCCGTGCTAGGGGAAATTCTGAGAATGTAAGGCGCGAGGAGCCTCCGATGGGTTGGGGGATGATATCCCCGCTTTTGATGATGATATGGCAGAGTATGCAACAGACAGAGTGATTGGGTCTCAAGCCGAGATACAGAAACTCAGGGACCAGGTTGAATCCGTTATCCGCAAGATGAGGGGTAAGAATGAAGATTTGCTAGATTATGAGACAATGAAGTTTGAGGAGCAGTTGCCAGCGCAGTTTAAGATGCCGGATTTGGCTAAGTTCAATGGGAATGGAGATCCGAGGGTGCATCTCCGTCAGTATGTGTCTGTTATGAGTTCAGTTGGCTTGTCTCAGCGCCAGGTACAGAAAATGTTTGGGATGTCACTCGAGGGGGCACCTGTGGTATGGTACCATAACCTGGACAAGCAGGTTAAGGAAGATTGGAGGGAGCTAGCTGATGCTTTCTTAAAACAATATGTCACGGACCTGGAGATTGACTTGTCACTCCGTGACTTAGAAAATATCAAGCAGAAGCCGGAGGAAAATTTCAAGGAATATGTGGACCGCTGGAGGAGCCAGCTTCTGAAGATGCAGACCCGGCCCTCAGAAAAGACCAGATCAAAATGATCATCAGGGCACCAAGCCCTCTATTATGGAAAACTGAGGAGAATGACTTCGATGATTACTGATTTTCGACAGTTGAGGGAGACAGTTATGGATATTGAGGAGGAGGAAGCCGAGAACAGAAAGTTTTATGGACAGACAGAAGGAATATTGGGGGACATTCAGGAACTATGCCTGCTACTGATATTGAATGTTTTCGTAGACTACAGTTTGCGGCTTGAAAGGATCGTTACTCTGCCTACTGCTTCAGCCGGCCACTCCAAATGAAGCGATTTCTAACCTTGACTCTTTCAAAGTATTCGAAAGCTGAAGCGCATGACTCTTAAAACCCTTGGAACCTAGGCCCATTCAAAATCCTGTGCCACCTCACATGAACTTAACTATACTGTCACTTCCACCAAGAAAAAGGCCATGACAACCGACAACTGCGCCCGCCTCAGACATGAAATCCAAAACCTCATCGATGCCCATACAATCCCGGCCCAGAAAAGAACAACCAACGCACACAGAAATCCCCTACCCACTACATGATCAACTCTGCTCCCGAAACCCTTGTCCTCCAACTCTCAACCACTCAGCTTCATAAGAATAAGGGATAACAATGGTGAAGAACCATGGGCTGAAGAAGAGGGCACTGTTGTTTCTCCTAGTTTATCTTGCACTTTTAATAAAGACATTGATTTTGTTTACCTGTTCGAACGTTTCCTCAACAATAATAAAGGCGACCATTTTATTTATCTGCCTAAGACTATTACTTTCAAACTTGCAACATGAGTGTGTTCAATCTTGGTAATGTGATGCTCAAAGCGTAGGGAATCCTCAAAAGAAGCAAGCAGAAAAGATAAGTTAGCCATTCAGGAATTGGGAAATGGAGACAGTGGGACTGTTAGACTTGGAAAGAAACGGTTTCCTGGAACAAATCAGGGTAGACAGGTGGAAATGGTACTTTCCCTAAGAGAAGAATGGTCATCAATGGAATCGACGGAAGACCTAACCCAACGAGATAGGAAACTCAGTCACGCATGCATGCATACACGTAACATATTTGCATCTTTTTTTTGTTTGTTCTGTTTTGTAATAACAGGTTTCAAAAGAAAAAAAAGAAAGCGTCAAAAAAAACAAATCAGGAACATCGACAGTACTGTATCAGTCTGGGGGCGAGGCCCGTATCAGTATCAGCCTTAGGGCGAGGCTCATATCAGCTGTATCAGTCTGGGGGCGAGGCCCATATCAATATCAGTTTAGGGCGAAGCCCACATCATCCCAGGGTCGAGGCCCACATTACATCAGATCAGTTCTGCGAGAATGGCACTCCGAGAATGGAGATATAGTCCGGGAATGGACAGCTCGGGAATGAGCACGCCGAGGATGGCACTCCAAGAATGGAGATATGGTCCGGGAATGGACAGTTCAAGAATGAACAGCCGGGAATGGCACTCCAAGAATGAAGCACAGTTCGGGAATGAACCACCTCACGATAACAGTTCAGGAATGAACAACTTACAGTAACAGTTCGGGGACAAAGCCCACAGTTAACACAGTCAGGGAACAAAGCCCAAGGGAAGAAAGCCTCATGACAGTATAGTTTGAGAACAAAGCTCAAGGGGAAGAAAGCCTCATGTCAGTATAATTTGAGAACAAAGCTCAATGGGAAGAAAGCCTCATGCCAGTTCAGTTCAGGAATAAAGCCCACACTCAGTGCAGTTCAGGAAGAAAGCCTACATTCAGTTCAGTTCAGGAAGAAGGCCTGCATTCAATACAGTTCAAGAACAAAGCCACACAGTCAGCTCAGATCAGAGAACAAAGCTCGGAGGAATAAAGCCTCATGTCAGTATAGTTTGAGAACAAAGCTCAAGGGGAAGAAGCCTCATGTCAACACAGTTCGGGAACAAAGCTCAGGAGGAATAAAGCCTCATCTCAACAGTTCGGGAACAAAGCTCGGAGGAATAAAGCCTCATCTCAACACAGTTCGGGAACAAGCTCGAGGAATAAAACCTTATCTCACAATTCGGAAATAAAGCTCGAGGAATAAAGCCTCATCTACACAGTTCGGGAATAAAGCCCACACTCAG